>VZTM01021111.1:3865-14657 GCA_013400555.1 Jacana jacana
CCTTGAAAGATCATCTAGTCCAATCCCCCTGCCAGAGCAGGAACACCCAGATCAGATCACACAGGAACGTGTCCAGGCGGGTTTGGAATGTCTCCAGAGAAGGAGACTCCACCACCTCTCTGGGCAGCCCCTGCCAGGGTTCAGTCACCCTCACCCTGAAGACGTTTTTTCTCATATTTCAGTGGAACCTCCTCTGTTCCAGCTTGCACCCATTGCCCCTTGTCCTATCATTGGATATCACTGAGAAGAGCCTGGCTCCATCCTCCTGACACTCACCCTTTACAGATTTATAAACATTAATGAGGTCACCCCTCAGTCTCCTCCAAGCTAAAGAGATGCAGCTCCCTCAGCCTTTCCTCATATGGGAGATGCTCTACTCTTTTCATCATCCTTGTAGCCCTGCCCTGGACTCTCTCTAGCAGTTCCCTGTCCTTCTTAAACTGAGGGGCCCAGAACTGGACACCATATTCCAGATGGGGTCTCACCAGGGCAGAGTAGAGGGAGAGGAGAACCTCTCTTGACCTACTACACACCTTCTAATACACCCCAGAATGCCATTGGCCTTCTTGGCCACAAGGGCTCAGTGCTGGCTCATGGTCATCCTGCTGCACACCAGGATCCCCAGGTACCTATAATGGTACCTAGGGTTCTTTTTGCCCAGAAAGCTACAATACACAGGTTTTCATCGTGGCAATGTATAAAAACAGGACTTCAAAATGCACATACGGAAATGGTGCCTGCACATCAAAATGAGGAAGGTCATGACTACAAGCTTGACCAGTTTCTAACTTCCTATGGGTATTTCTGTGTAAATTAAGACTTGCTCCTTTTACTTGTCTGTAATAAGCTGATGTTTTTCCTTAATAGCAAATGCTGAGTACAAACAAAAGTACATACACATTACAAGCACCTGAGACAGATCTGGAGGTTAAAAAAAAAGAGCTAGGAAACTGTTTTTCTACAGATACTTGGAATAACATAGTCAAGTTTACCATGCTCAAACTTACAAGAAAACTTAGAGGAATTTGGATCCTGTTTCTGTGGTTTTAGGTTTTTATAGGATTCACTTATACCTGTTCTGTGGGGATAGCATTCAGCTCAGCTCTGTGGATTCCAAAATGTTAAAGGAATTGGTATTTCAGAATCTGATGCAGGGTTATCCCATATATTGTCAGTGGAAGAGCTGATGCTGATCACAAAGCTCTGCAGCTGAGATCTCACTCCTGTTTCTGTTACAAGTCCCTGGGTTTTGTCACTCCATATTTTCAGACTTTCTTCTTTGAGACAGCACTGCCCAAGTTTAAGCATATCTGGAAGGAAATTATAAGCGAGAAAAACAAAAGCCCCCAACATATTGCACCTATTTTTTTCTGTTTCTAAAAATAAGTAGTGCCTTAATGCACAGCTCCACAGAAAAAGAAAGCTTCAGTTGTTTTCATTATTTTTTTCTGAGTTTTTTTATGTCTCAGCTGCCAATGTTTGAGACTTAAGTGCCTGGCACTGATTTATACCCTTATGCATGTCTGTCTTACTTACTAGTCTACAGTCTTCTTCAGTGTTAAAAATGCAACTATGAAATCCTTGGCTGTCCCTTGAAAAAATCCCAACCCACAGAACAGAAACCCCCACCAAGTGCCTGCCTGAAGAGAGTACTAAGATCAAGCCCATATCATCACCTGAGGTTTAGATATATGGTAGCCCAACTATGGGAAGGAGGTGGGGAGTCTGAAGAAGTGGTGAAGGGGTCCTTGCAAGAATTTTGGGAGAAACTGAACCACCTGTGCAAACCCACAAGAACAGCACTGTTGCTTATTTGTCAGTGTGTCCCCACCCCCCACCCCCTGTGTAATTTAGGTGAAGATGGCAGGAGTACACATCATTTTAGCTGTAGTTTCTGACACACCCTTGGATTTCCTAATGTATAATGAGAAGATGCACAATTTTAGAAACTGATAGCTTGAAATCATCTTTTATCATACAATCATAGAATGGTTAGAGTTGAAGGGCTCTTAAAGATCAGTGAGTTCCAACCCCCCTGCCCTGGGCAGGGACACCTCCCACCAAACCAGGTTCCTCAATGCCCCATCCAGCCTGGTCTTGAGCACCTACAGGCACGGGGCAGCCACAGCTTCTCTGGGCAACCTGTTCCAGTGTCTCATCACCTTCACAGGAAAGAATTTCTTACTCATATCTATTCTAATTCTCCTCTCTTTCAGTTTAAAACCATTACCCTTCATCCTATCAATAATCTTCCTGTACATGAGAATCTCTGTAGCTACAGCTGTATATCACAGAGGTAGCAGAGTTTTGAGATGTCGTGAGCTGCAAGGACATAAATACAAGTACCATCAATGTTTTATTAACATACAGCCTTCAGTGTTGGTACATGGATAGAGCTGGGGGAGGTATCATGCCTGATACCACACTGTTACAAACCTCCCAGTTTCTCATAAATAAAGCTGTGCAGACCTGTGCTGCTACGTCTCTGCACAGTCCTGATGGGGCACATTCCTCTCCCATTTCACACTGTCTGTTCTACTGACAATATGACAGTGGAATTCCAGACTTATCAGAGAATCAATCAGGTTGGAAAAGACACTTAGGGTGATCGAGTCCATCAGTCCTTCTTTATGAAGTTCTGCTTTAAAACATATCCCCCAACACCACACTATCGTCACCATCCGAGAGAGGGTGAGCCGTCTCCTCTAGCTTTAATGCCCTTTATCCATGCATGTAGAAACAGGCAGTTTTGTTTGTGGGCACAGTGCTGTTCTGAGCAGAAATTCAAATTCCCATTTCCAATGGTGTTCTTAAAACAAAAATGTGCAAGTTTCAGAAGCATACCAACGTGTGTTTTAGTGTACAGGTAAAGGAATAACTGGTTTCCAGTTTTTGGGTTTTGTTTTTGGTTTTTCTTTCTCAGGAGGCAAGGCTATCGAGGTAATTTTTTATTTCTTCTACTGCAATGATAACATCTGAAGTGGTATTTTCTGGCTGGATTTATGAATGTGAAGTAAAGCACTTAGCTAACATGAATAGTACATCAATATAGTCACATAATCCATAAACATTTCTTTTTCATAAGCTTTTATCACATTATCACTGATTATTTAGAAAAAGCATAAGCGTTGTGTGACATCCTTCCCTATATATTGTTTTTTAGCCTTAACTACAGTTAAAACATGATGAGGAACAGGGTTATAAGGTGGGAGCAATCCAAGAGAAGACTGGAAATGGAATAATTGGATTCAAAGCTCTTACAAGGTGCAACTCAATTTCCCAAACTGCAGCCTGCATATTTGCAGTCCAGGCTTGGGTGGGACGGAACTGTCACAGTGTCCCAGGAGCTGGGTTTGCCAATCCAGCCAATTTGCTGTGCTGAATAGCTGAAGCAGCACGGTTCTCTACTCAAAGAGCAGTGTGGGTACGACAAAGCTAAAATAAAATAAATTTGCTAGAATGCGTTTGTGAATTGAGGAAGCAGATATTCTGAAAGTGCACGTATGCCAACAGGCTTCCCACAAAGAAAATCTATTTATGGCTTAAGGATGCTAAAACTACTCTTGATACAACTCACCAAGAATCACACTGATTTGTCTGTAAGATCATGCTTCATTACTCACTGAAATTAGCAAAATGAATTCTTTTAACTCCAGGGGGAGAATCAATTCAAGAGCTGGTGAATATGTTGATGCTGCTCCTACATAGGCAACAAAAATTATGTTTTGCTATTTCCGAAAGGCAGGTCCTGCCTGACAAACCCGATCTCTTTCTATGATAAGATGATCTGATTGTTGGATGAGGGGAAGACAGAGGATATAATATACCTGGACTTTCAAAAAGCACTTGACACTGTCCTCCACCAAATTCTCATGGAAAAGCTGGCTGCTCATGGCCTGGACGAGTGTACGATCTGCTGGATCCAGCACTGTCTGCAAGGACGATCCCAAAGGGTGGTGCTCAATGGAGTTCAATCCAGCTGGCGGCCGGTCACAAGTGGTGTTCCTCAGGGCTCAGTGTTAGGGCCATTTCTGTTTCATATCTTTATTGATAATCTAGACAAGGATATAGAGAGCACCATTAGCAAGCTTGCAGATGACACTAAGTTGGGTGGGAGTGTTGATCTGCATGAGGGCAGGGAAGCTCTNCACCTCAACACAAGAGAGATATCTCAACACAAGAGAGATCTGGAGGTGCTGGAGCGAGTGCAGAGGAGGGACATGGAGCTGGTGAAAGGCCTGGAGAATAAATCTTATGAGGAACGATTGAGAGAGCTGGGACTGTTTAGTTTATCTGGTTTACAGGTTAGTACTGTACTTTTGGAGAACCTAATCTTATCCTGGGCTCCCTGCTGAGCTGTATTAACTGATAGTGTTTCCTCCTGCACCTTTTTTATATATGCCCTTCACCGAACCACTGAGTTTTGCTCTTTGTCTTTTCCTGGATTATATATTTCCATCAGGCCCAGGCTTCTGTCTTACATAAAGAAATGTCTTGTCCTTAGCAAGGAGTCTGCTTGAAGCAGCACACATTGGATGGAGAGCACACAACACAATGAAAAGAATGAGCTCTGCTGCACCCATGAGCGTTCACTGCCCTTCATCATAATGTTAGATGGGAGAACACGGAGATCTGTCTCATGAACAACAGCAGCTAGTGGAGCATATCAGTGCTGGAACAGCTATTAGCACATGCAATTTTTTAAAAGTGAAGGGAGAAATACTGCCAAATGACTGAGCATGAAGTATGTAGTTTAGATGTCAGAAAGTGTCAAAGATATCACTGTCAAATTTGATCTATGGCCAGTGTATGTGAAGTTTCTCCACAGAACTCCTCCTCCAGACAATTAGTAGCCTGCAGTAAATGCTGGGAGCACATCCAACCACCTTTCTGGAAAGAGAGAGTAGAATGGCCTTGATGCCTGCCATCGAAATGGCAGGGACCTCTGGGGTTTCGCTGCCAGGTTAGACCTGTGCCAGTCTATTCCTCTCTCACTTTAGCAAGAGAAAAGGAAACACGGGGTGTTATCCCTTACTCTGAAGATACCACTGATCTTGCTGCTTCGATGAAAGTTCACAAAAATGAAAATCATTGTAACCCCTTACTTACGAAGATTGCAAAACCAGGACAAAGGTGATACAAAGCCAACTCACACCCAAGAAGTAAAACCATTCTGTTCTCTGCAGAGGTTCCCCCAGTTAACTTGAGGTTAGCGCTTGTTGGCCACGAGTCAGGAGCTGGCAGTCCCACTGCCTTCACCATTAGCAGCTGTGGACGAAATTCTTACACCCGCTGGTGGAACCAGCCCTTTCACAGCTACAGAAAAGCTCATCCCGCTTTAGCGGCCATGACTAGGTGACTTCTGAAGGTCTCTTTCAGTTCCCTCACCTACACGGTGAGAACAGCTTACTTCTGCAGTTTAAAAACGGGTCCCTTTCCTCATGAGGATGTAAGTATATTCACAACTTCAGCTATAAATCCCTGACCGAATTATTTCAGCTGTGCAGAAAGCTGTGCAGAAAGAGTGGGATGCAAAAAGGTACTGTAGGTACTGGGGACTGTAGGCTGAGACTGGTTATACAGGATGAAGCCTCCCCATCCTCCTTCCTGAGTCCTCGCGGTGATCAGAAAGCCAGAGTTTAAAGCAGAAGTTTAAAAAAACAGAGACATTTGCACTCTATTACTAAAACTAAAGCTGCATTGTTACAAAGGGAAATCTTGCAAGATTTTTTTTTTGTCTGTCATTCTCACAGCATCCCTCGTTCAGGCAGAACAAGACAAATAAACTACATGAAAGGTTTCCTCCTGGGGGAAGTTGCACAGCACCCATTCCGCTAAAGTATCTATGGAGAAATTACTTTTCATATATGCACAGACTTATTTATCACCCTTATGTGTTTAGGATCTTTTATTCCACTGCTTAAAAATCAGCTAGCTTACTCTCATATCTTTTCCATATTTATACCATTGTTAGTGTCAAAATGATCTTACAAATATCTGCTGAAAGCATTCTTAAATGTAGACATGTTTGACTCTAACAAGTCAGTACATCAAAAGTTTTTATTGCTTTTTGCCACATTCAAAAAGCAAACCCTTTCCTTATCGGATGTAAATCATTTTATTTCCTTTATAATGATCAACACACTTCCCAGCCAGTTTGAGCAGGCTTTTTAATGCTAATAAAATAATCAGAAATCTTCATTTGGAGAGAAGCATGTAACGCTTTATTATCTTCATATAATAGCAAGGTTATAATGTAATATAGTGTCATATAAGATCATATCATCTCATATTCATATAATATATAATTCATATATAATATGAATATGCCATTCATAGAATAGCTCAGGATAATATCTTCATATAAAGTGAGGAAGAAAGTGGTGAATGTGGGTAGTAGATACCTGTGTTTGATGAAGTAGGGATGAACCGGAAGTGGTAAATTTTTGTGAGGCATGGGAAACTTATGTTGTGCTCCAGTATACACATTGATATGATTTTGTGCTGGCTTCTTTTCCCCAGCTGCTGAATTACTCCTGTTAACAGAACACGACAAATGGTATGAGTTACGTCGCTGGCTCTTCTCACTGCCTCTCATGAAGACGTGAGTCCTTCACCGCCAGCCCAAATGGAGGAGCCACCAGATGCAAGTGGTTAATGGGGTCGCTCTGCCAGCAACTGAAGCAGGTGACACAGTCTCCTGCAAGGCCAGGACATCTGCCTGCCTGTTTGGTTTTGGCTGTTTTACAGGGCTTGCAGCAAGCATGGAAATAGGTTGCGGAGGTTATGTCATGTGGCTTGCGACGGGATCAACATCCAGATTTTCCTGATTAATAGGATGGAAACATCCCAAGACAGAGAGTCTGCTCCAGTCTCTGGGCTAAGATCAAATCCAATTCTCAGAGATTATAGCAACAGATAAAGACCCGACTGATGTAACCTGATTTGGAGATAGAAGTTGCTTTCAAACTAACGCTCACAAAATTGATCTGATGACGTGTTTCCCGGTTGTTAATCCAATCAAGTAATTACCCACCAAAAGGTTTCTGGAAACAGTTTCTGCTGACAAAAAGGGGTAGCCTGCACTGCGGCTGCTGAGCTGCAGCGATAGAAAACTATTTCCCAGACCTGTGTGAGCTGATGGGTGTTGAGCGCCTCAACACCCCACACTTGTTGCCATCCCATTTGTATTGCTTTCCTCGGGAAGAAAAGAGGAGAAGCTTTATCCTACAGACCAGTGAGAATTTAGCAAAAGTATATACCGAGCAGAAGTGATTTGTCCTTTCTTTGGTACACTAAGTGTTCTGAAAGTCTCATAAATAATTTTTAAATCTACCTAGTGTGATAAAATATGCAGCCAGGCTCCTACTGGAATGCTGTGATATACTGGTATCAAGAGTTTCACGTCTTACAGCACATTGTCATTCTCTTACCTGGTATCTACCCACCTCCCTTCTAATTCCCATGAAAATTTGGAATTTGTTTACCGTAGAACATCCATCAGGGAGTTTACAATACAAAGATTATCACCAGCAGGATGGCTGCATTTAAATTAATGTACAAAACACCTTGAGTACAGACAGAGAGTGATATGCTCATCTTCTCTGAGAACATTAAAACAGTGAACTTGGCCATCTTATCTTGTTCAGTCATTTTATTAATGTTGGGTTTTTTGTGGAAAACTGCAGTACAATGTTCGTCTCCGTGAGATTATATCTTGGCTTTCCTTCATTTTCCAGCAATTTATTGCAGACTCAAATAAATTCAAAGGATAAAGACTGCCTGTCTGAGACATAACATTGTGTCAGATAATATCATCTTAGTAAATATTGTTTTTTCCTGAAAAAATAATAATGGAATATATATTATCCTGAGAAAACTCAGAGTGCAGACGTTCCCAGATCTATGAACTTGGGGAGGGGAGGGTGAAAGGGTTAGGGGGTAGAGGGAATTGTATTGAATCCATACTTCATACCTGATTAAAATGAGTAAGAAAATAGACGGATCAAAGCACCCTATGTGTTTTTATAAGCATTGTTCACTCCCAAACCTCAACGCCTATTTTAATTTTCCTAGTAAATAGTGCCCTCTGCAGCATGCCTTCAATTTCTGCAAGGTTCTAAATACAATGTGCTCTTTGACTGACCCTTAATGCATCACAGGCGAGGGATAATGTGCCAAAAATATATCATTCAAGCAGACCTNTGTGCCAAAAATATATCATTCCAGCAGACCTGCACAGCTCTCACATTGCTATTCTGTGTATGTTGGAGGTCTAAATGTTTCCCAGGCTGCAGTCAGCACCGGGAAAAGGATTTCAGGGCTTGTGAGGGAGGCAGCATCTGTAAGGAAGGCAAAAGCTGGACAAGTGTAAAGAAAAAAGCCTGCTTCTTAAAGCAGTAATAAAAATATAATTTGGAAAAATGCTATATATGATTATTTCTAGTAGTAGTAGCAGACATTTGTACTGTCTTTCAGCCAAGGGGTTCATTTAATAATCATTAATTATTTATTCCTGTGAGATTTGGATAGGACATGATAGCCATTATTAACACCATTTAAGGTATAATTGAGGTTTGTAGAACTTTTGGTTTTATTTTATTAAGGATTTTTTTTAAAAATCCCAGTGTATGCTTATGTTTATTTTATCTATTAAATCCTAAATTCATTTTAGCCATGACAGAAGTTTCTAGGTCAGATATTTTCTCTTCTGAAATTCTCCCTTGCCTGCTGTACATAATTTGTCTTACAACGTGCAGTCTCTTATTCAAAGAGAACTTTTAATCTTTTATGGAGACTTGATAGTGCCTGATTCATAATAGAATAAGTTCAGCCAGAGAATAAAGACATGCTGGGATGAGAAAAATAAGAGCTAGACAAACATCTGTCAGGAATGGTTTAGCTATAATTGGGGCCAGAACATTGACTAGGTGACCTCGTGAGGTCATCTTTGTTTCCAGTCCCATTTTTTATTATTCTGTGAAAAGATTTGTTTGATAAGACATCTCTCCCATTGTGTCATTCTGCTACAGCTAGGATGAACATAAATGTCCATACTGAAGAGCTGTCATTTTACATACATGAAGAGGGATTACAAGAGGATAGCTGCACACAGCTAGGATATGGACTTCACCTAAAAAGCAAAGTAGATCAGTTGACATTGAACTACACACTGTAATATATTTATTGCTTCCAATACCTGGTTAAAATCTGGCTTGGGAATCTATACATTTAAGTACCACCTGTAGTTAAGACAATAATTCTACAGGTTGACCTTAAACTCTAGGTATCCTTCTGCTATAACAACAAGATTGGAAGTTCTTGAAGGTTGTCTTTCCCCAGAATGCTTCTGTATATGTCAAAGAAGGGAGAGTTGGGCATTTAACATGTTCTTGTGTTTTGGAGAGGTATCATCTAAATCCCAGCTTCAGATGCATCACAGCACTTTGGTATTTCCATGTCTGTTCCATGCACAGATAAAAAGTATATTAAGTCTTCTACAGGAATGTAGACAAGGAGCCTGATCTGCTGTGCTCCTCCAGAGCAGAACAGCAGACAAGATTTTTGTCTTCTTGACAGGCTGAGAGAATTGGGGTTGTTCAGCCTGGAAAAGAGAAGACTCCAGGACGACTGTATAGCAGCCTTCCAGTTTCTGAAGCAGGCCTACAGGAAAGCCAGAGAAGGACTTTTTACAAGGTCATGTTGTAATAGGATGAGGGGTAATGGCTTCAAACTGGAAGAGGGTAGATTTACATGAGGTATCAGGAAGAAACTCTTGACTGTGAGGGTGGTGAGACACTGGAACAGGAGCTGTGGATGACCCATCCCTGGAGGTGTTCAAAGCCAGGCTGGATGGAGTTTTGACAGGGTTTAGAACTAGATGATCTTTCAGGTCCCTTCCAACCTAAACCACTCTATGAATTTTCTGACTCAGCAGAGGAAGGAAACACTGTATACCCCAGTCCTCTCTGAAAGACATCTGCAGTAGCATAGTCCAAATCTGGAGCAGGAGGGCAGATCTGGGCAAGCTGCAAGCAGCACTGAAAGCAGAGACAAGAGATAAACTGCTAACAAAGAAGAAAAATGGAGGCCATTTGTGCTTGGCACGGTGATTTCCTCTCTATAGCAGTGTGTGCAAAATTTGAGGAGAAGGTGGCAGAGATTGACTGAGCCCCAGAGCCAAATGTCAACACCGAATGTCATTAAGGGAAAACCACTGAGCTTAGAATTGAAGGAACTCTTGGTCTAGAGTTTTGCAGGAGACTCATGGCAGCTGTGCACAGAATATGCCCCAGCTGTGGTGTTCTTGCAGTGCTGGATAGACCAATGTCATTTTAGGGTCTTTTACAAAAAGGGAGCTTAAAGAAGAGCAGGCAAAGAAAGGGTGAAAATGCTTTGAATATGCATAAGATCCAGAGAAGAAATTACTCATCCTAGAAGAACAAGAAGATAATTCTCTGCAGCCACAAAGGAGAAATTATAAGGGCTGAGAAACATTGGTGAAAGGCTGGCTATCAAAATTTGACACAGGAGGTGACAGCCATGAGGAAAATGAAGCCCTTCCAGATATATCCCAGACTGAGAGTGTCAGGAAAGCTCATTGGGTACCCTTTTTGCTCTAAGTTACTGGGCTGGTCTTGTTATGACTCCTAGAGCCATATCAGGAACATATCATATATTGCAGCTACAGGCCATAAATATTTGTAACTTTTCCCTTTTCTGTCAGATCCAGCAAAATAAGATGCCCATGGTTCATTGGTAGGTACTCTAGGAGATCTGGTGTATCACAATC
>VZTM01021112.1:5416-21949 GCA_013400555.1 Jacana jacana
GAGGGGGGAGGTGGAGGGTGGCTGTGCAGTGAAAACGAGAGCTCTGTCTATCGGGCAGGTCCTGTTGGGAGCGTTTGCTGAAAATCGGATCATATGTCAGTGAGTTTTAATGTATTGCACACACACACGCGCATGCTTTGCTTTTCCGGCAGGTAGAATAAAGGAAGGATGGTGAGTTGGCTTGTTGCTATTTTTACACTGCGTGGAAATGCTCATGTTGGCTTATTACAGGCATAAAGCTGACTTAATAGTAATTTTTTCCTTGTCTTTTTAAAAAAAAAGATGGTGAACAGTGAAGTGGCATTAGTTCTCAGTAAAGAGAGAGAGAGAGAGACTGGTGGAAATTGAGGTGCTTTAGTCACGATTGCAGCCTCGTTTTAAAATAATCACATTTGTTTATTTAAAAATAGATTTGGGAAAGAAATTAGCCACGTTCTTTGTTTTTAAAAGGGTAACGTGTGTGCATTCACCATATGGTAGCATTTAACCCATATTGTATAAACTGACAACAAGTCACATTTATGCTGTGATTTATTTTACTGTTTCAGAATGTTCTTTTTCTGAAATCTAGTACAATATATGATGCATTTAGGATTGTGCAATGTGACTGTGTCTTTAACTGTTTTGCCTCATTGTTATAAATTGTTACAGTGATACCAGGTTCATGAGTAAGCAATTTTCTTTCCTTTCTTTTCTTTTCTTTTTTTTTTTCCTTTTTTTTTTTTTTTTCTCTCATCTGAAATAATTTCCTTAAGAAATAGCCGCGCTCTGAATGTTGAAATGGTTTGCAGGAAGAGTTATGAACAATAGCCAGTGACACAGGGTGTTGTAAAAGGATCGCGGGGCGAGGTGTTTCGGTCTCTGCTGGCTGAAACTAGAGCTGCTCCTTTGATGGTTGAGGATGTGCTTGGAAAGACTTTCTCCCCCCCCTCCACCCGCCCTCCTCCTGCTCCAGTCTTTGCACAGAGGTTGCTTAGTTGTCTATTTTAATGGATGCATTCTGGCTTCTCTTGCAGCAGACTGTGAGGCACCTGTATTGGTGAGCTGGTTACCAGTACTGGCAGCCACAAGTATGATAAAACCATGAATCAGGCAGTTTAAGGATTGACTTAAACTATGCAATTAGGGAAATAAGGTCTCTTATTTTCTCTTTGGATTTGGAGCCCCTGGGAGTTGTATTTCTAGGCTTGCTTTCCCCCTGCCACCCTAGCTATGCATGTCTTCAGGGTTTCAGGAGATGGGGCTCCTCTGAGAAGTCCCGAGGCAGGCAGTAAATAAGAGTTTGCCCCATACAGTGCGTCACATGAGAACTTCCAAAAGTCGGTGGTGCTTCTTGGTGAGGTACCAGTCGCTCACCATCTGTCTCTTAAAGGTGGTTTCTTTTAACCTTGGAATACAAAAAATATTTCAACAAGGTTATTCACATGTTTCTGTGAAGTGTCTGTAAGTCTACTGAAAAACTGCTAAGCTTCTAATTTCAACGTGGTGTTTGAATACTAATGCATACCAATTAGGAATGGCTGACATAGTAATTTATAGAAGTTGAAAGGAGCATTAAACACCACCCTTCCAGCGCTAAGTACAGCTTTTCCTCTGTGGAGCTGTTTACGTGAAACCAAGGGTCTGTCTTCCAGATTGTTGTGCTAGCATGGTGAGACATCCTTGGATAAACTACCCATCTTGTGTATTATCACGTCAGCCCCTCTGCAACACCTTGTGTATAACTCTACCTTTAGCTGATTAACACAATACTTCCTTGGTAGTGTTTTTAATGGCTCTGTGAATGCTTATTTTAAGGCTGTTTTAAAGAAGTGCTTTCATCACTGCTGAGAAAAGCTGTATGAAATCTATAAATACTTTCTTTAATTAGATTTGCTCCATTTGTCTCTCTCTTTTTTTTTTTTTTTTTTTTTCCTTTGCCCCCAGATAAATTTTACCTCTGTAATGAATGCTGTGATCTTCAATGCATAATTTATATTGACATTAATAATGATACTTGGAGAATGTTTTAATGCCAGTTTGAGAAAACATGACAATTTATGTTGGTAACTCTGGTCCCATTAAACTTCATCAGATTTTAGCAGAGGGAGCCGTGACTGTCGGTGGGATGATGACATAGCCCCCTTCTTCTTGTTGTGGCAAGCATACTGGAGAGTTCATTTTATCATGAATGGTACATACCAGGTGTCAAGTGACACACCAGACACACAGCTTTGCTTCTGAATGACTCTTTCCAATTAGAAAGTAATGGCTTTAACGGGATCAACCGAGTAATCGGAGTCTCTCAGTTCTCCAGTGCCAGGAGGTGTATATTTGCAAATGTTATTTATTTATCTGCTCTTTAACGAGTTGCAAAATTGTTGGTAACCTCGGGTAAATTTGGAGGGGGTATGTGGAAATACTATGTGGGAATTGTGGGATTAATGGTTTAGCAGTCGGGATTAAAAACAGTCTCAGCAAATTGCCCTGTTGATACTGAAGCCAGAATCTGTTAATGGGGTTACAAGCAGATTGGTTTATCAGTCATTTATTTTCTAGGTTGATTAGGGATTATAGGTTGCTAAGTATTTGTACTGCAAAAGTAAGCAGTGCAAAAGGCTGGGAGTGCTAATATTTCATTTTGAAGTTTCATGCACTTAAAAGGAGGTTGTCTGGATCTCAGAAGTGTCTTTTAGATTGTGGGCAGACTTTTCCCCCAGATTTTGGTGTTGCAAAGTGGATGTCTAAGGAGCCTGGGTATTGTAAAGGGGTGGCTTGGCTCTTGATAAAAGTCTGAAAAACAGAGCAAAACCAGTAAGGGTTTATGCAGGCCACTAAGCACAAAATTTTAAATGCCTGTTGCTGAATTTGCTGTTATGTCTCCTACTGTTTCAGTGCAGAACCTGGGGTGCTTTTTAGTTCATGATAATGGATATGCTATGCAGTCTGTGCAATGGACTGATGACTTCTGTGTGTGTCCTGTCCTAACTGGCAAACAAATGGTCTTCATGCCTGCCCCTGCTTAACAAAGTCTTTCAACTCCCACCTGTATATTGCAGTTCTTGCTTTCGTCTCTGAGCCAGGCATAGGGCTGCAAACTGGGGCGTCATCTCTGAGTCTTCATAGGAAGATGAGAGGCACAATAGAGTCCCTTAGGTATTGCTCCTGTCTTCTGCTCTCTAGCTCTGGAGATGCTGTGGCTTTCACAGCCTTTGCTACCTTGTCTTGGTGTGCAGTTTGAGATAACCTAATGACGTTTACTGGCTTTCCAGTACTTGCTAAGTGAAATGCAATGGAATGGCAGGCAAAGATTTCTGCAACTTTTTAGCTGCGTTTGGAACACTGGAGAGGGTTGGTGGAGAGACTTGTAAATGTTTTTGCTTCTTTGGCTCTGACAGAATACAAGGGGGAGAATGAATTAAGAGAAATGCTGACCTGGTTTGAAAGAGGAATGGAAGATATTAGCTAAAGAGGAATCCACTGGGGACTGACTGGTCTGGCAGGCTGAGGAAAGAGAAGGAAATGTGGTCCTTGAGATACAAGAAATCAGGCTAATTCCTTTCTCTTCTAAAGCATAGGTCCTTTTCTCCCCTTGCAAAACACTTGTTTGAGCCTCCTGCAGTTTCTGGGGCTGGTGTCCAGGAGTCAAGGCTTGCATCACCATGCTGAGGAAGAAGATGGGCAGTTATCCTCTTAATGTAGCTCTTCTTTGCCTGAGTTTTGTGCTCCCAGAGGATGGGAGGTTGAAGGGACCATGTAATGGACGTGGTGAAAGATGAGCAGCCCAGGGCAATGGCAGGGACAAGAAGTTTGTCTGCAGTTTGGTTCGAGTCCTCTCTCTTCCAGGTGGTTGTGCAGACCAGCACAGGTTACTCTGCAGCAGTAGGGACCCTTTGGCTGGCCCAGTACAGTAGGGAACACTGCCCTCTGAGTTGGTACTTCTGTACAAGGGAAAAAAAAACCCATCTCTCAGGAGAGTCTCTGTCGTCTGTTGTCTCCATGGAAGAGGACACACTCGATAAACTAAACTCTCTTCAACATATTTAAGAAAAAGGACAAGATGATCAGAAGTGTTAGTCTGACAGCTAAGAAGATGCTAGACATGAAACAGATTTTTGTTGGTCTTACAAACCAGGTTTATTCTGCTTTGTTTAGTGTATTTTATGCTTTGGAGAAGAGAACAGTATTCAAAGGGCTGAAGCCTGGTCTCATTCTCCTATTCTCTCATACTCTCCTATTCTCTCCTAGTATCTCATTCTCATATGCAAAATGAAGTGTTCAATTTGAATTTTCTTTAATCCTTTAAAAAGAAAATATCTGTGTATGTATAGAGGTATGTGGATGTGGAAAATTGTCCTGGTTTGAGGCAAAACAAACCAATTTTCTGTTCAGTAGTTTTACTTTTTTAGCTGGGCCTCTTCTAACTAACTAAAGTCTGAAACTAACAGCACATTGTTCAGAGAGTGTTTCGTCTCACAGTGATAAGACCTGATTATACCAAGGGATGGTGCAGAGAGGCCCTTGCTTATACTTACTGCTAGAACAACCAAGGTCAGTTAATTTTGTCAGGTGACCTAAAACTGGCCAATTGGGGTATTCCATCCCATCCCCATCATGCTCAGTAAAAAAACCTGAGTGATCAAGGGGTTGTTAGTTTTTTTTCTTCCTTCAATGGCCGACGTCTGGGGAGGACCCTGTCTGTTCATCTGCCTTTGACCCAGCTCCTGTCGGTCACCGAGTCCAGCCTGGGACGTTCACTGGTGCTGCTGGTGACGTGATCGTCATCCCGGGAGCCTGATACGGTTTTGTATAGACTGTATACTTTTTTTTTTCTTTATCCTTTCTTTTATATTCTTTTTAATTTTTCTTTTTATTGTTTATTATATTATTGTTATTGATATTTCATTAAAGTAGTTTAGTTTTTATCTAAACTCCTAAATCTCTTAATCCTTTCCTCTCCTCTCTTTTCCTTAGGGGGGGAGAGGAGGGGTCATCATCTGTCCGATTGGTCAAAACCACGACAAAAATATATAAAAAATAGTTTTGTGGAGGAGCAATAAAAATGTCCTTCACACGGTCAATTCTGCTTTACTTCCGTGCTCTTGCGGTCTGGTGGATTTGAGTAGTGTAACTCAGAGCTTTCCTGTGGAGTCTTACAGCAGATCTGCAACGCTTATTGAAGACCTGATATACAGAATTACTCTTTGTGTAATTCCACCCCCAAGGTTACGCCTTGCGTTCAGGATAGCAGAGCCGTGCCAGGATGAGCTGGTTGACCTGTAAAGATCTCTCAGCTGCTTCATGGCTGGCATCAGCACCAGTCTCTGCAGAGGCAGTGAAGAGCTGGTGTGAGCAGCAGCTGTGGCCAAGGCTGGAAGAGAGGAAAATACAGGGCATGAGAGGTTAAACAACCTTAAAGGACAGGAGAATGTGACAAGACCATACAGAAATAGAGGGGGAGAAAATGGGTGTTTGGAGGGAGCTGTGGATGTCCAGGAAGGCAGAGAACCAGTTTTCCCTGTACTTGGGGACACTGGGTTTCTGTAGGTAGGTGTCTTTGTTTTGTTGGAAATCACCATGGCGGGAATCTGGTGCTATCTGTGTTAAGATAGTAAAAGGATCAATGGCCCTTGAGCGGTGAGGCTGAGGTAGAAGCTGGAGCTCCCTCAGTTATTGAGTCTGGTTGTCACTGTCTGGGATGGGTTAACATGGCTCAACTGAGATCTTAGTTGTTTTATTTCCCAAGGTACCAGCCTGCTGGGTGGTCTCTGTCATCCCGCAGCAGCAAGAGAAGGAGACGGGGAGTGTGCAGAGACATGGAGGTACCTGATGTTTGTTTGGTGCCTAGCATTTGAGGCCCTGCTTCATCACCAGGGGTCCTGGGAAAAATTACAGTGCAAATAATGGTGGTGGTGAGGGTTATGGAGAGGAGATGTTAAGGAGGAGAGGAGGACGTTGGCCAAGCACATGTGTCTGCATGTCTGTGAAGTAACAATATTTTTTTTTCTTTTGTGTAGTTACTTTAAGGGACTTAAGACTTGGTTCCTACTGCACAAATCACTGTTTATTGTGTATGTTTTTCCTGCCCCTTGTCCCCCTGACCTGTTTTACTTTGCAGTCCCTGTTCCTCAGCTGCTGCGTGCTTGAACTTGAGCTGATGTCAAAATTCAAAACCTGAAGGTGGCAGAGTCTTGGGATGAGTGGGTGGATGTGGTGTGTTGAGCATGAGAGTTTTTGGAGGAGGAATATGAAGCGGAGCAGGTTTGCATTCAAGATGAGAGCAGAAGCGATCCGAGTGTTGCAAGGGGCCTGTGAAAGGAATGAGGCTATGCTGAGAAACCAGGCTGTTGGCACAGGAGGGCTGGGAGGGTGGCAGCCACCTAAGGCTGCTTAATTTTTAGCACTGGCAGGAAACTTCCTTAAAAAAAGGAGACAATGAAAGGGCTGTGAATGAATAGAATCTGTTAGGACTAGCTAGGTTTGAGAAAGGTGCATCTCAGCAAAGCCAGCTGGTTAAAAAAGCACTTGGGGAAGTCTGTTGTTAATCCCCCATCTTTTCTGTGTGTACTCATGAATCTGTCCTGAAAGCACATTTTATACACGTGATTTTTACTGCTACGACCTTAACTCCAATTACTTTTCCAAAGAATGTGCTGGGTATAATGTTTCTGGTCTCTTAAAAAGAAATAGTAACAATGTTTTAAACATTACAAAGGAGATAAAATGAGGACAAGTAGCAGTTCATTTTTCTAAGCTTCTGTAGTTTTGATCAGTTCCTTTTGCTAACAGTGATTCTCTAAAGTAAACCACAGTATGATGGTCAGGTGAAGGTATGTGGCAACATGGCAGGCATCTGTTTTTATCTGACATGAAGTCAGTGGTTTAGGCTTACAGAAGATTGTGATTTATCAGGACAATATAATTATAGCTGTTGTCGTACAGTGGCACCCAGTAGTAATGATGATCTGTTGCTGTTGTTCTGGGATGTATACAAACACATCATAAGGATCAGTCCCAGGGCTTGATTGTGTCATCTCTGTGTACGTGTGGTTGTATGGATCCATTAATGGGTCATTAAAGTTCTTCAAAGCATATCTGCTGTCAAATTAAATGCTAATAAATGTCTGCTAATTATCACATCTCTCTTTACAACAAGAAGTTATTAGAATTGAATTTACTGTACATTTTATTAGAGTAGGGGGGAAGCCAGCTTTGGTGTTTGATCCTCAGCTGGCATTTGGACATGGACCCACATTACAAGGCAAAGATTTGGCATTGGCTTTCCCTGTACTGAAGGCTGCCCATGTGTTGATGTGGAAGTGCTTTCTGCTGTTCTCCAAACTGGGGTGATTTCTGTGTGGGGACCTGTCCTGCCGTAGGCTTGCAGGAAGACAGCACTGTGGGGCTCTGGTTCCGCATCGCTCCGTGGATGCCTAGGAATGTGGTCAATGCCAATCCAATGTTCCTGGGTCATCCCAGAAACTAACCTGCAGGCTACCTGGAAAAATGAGGGTGCTTCATCTCTGTTAGCCCTTGTTGTGTACCTTTTACAGAAGGTTAGTAGTCAGAAGATGGTAGGGAAAAGTCACATAAGGGATGACAGCAGCCAAGGAGGAGAAATTTTGGCATGCCATATAGCAGGGGTGTATTCATATGAGTACAGCCCTCACCTGTGGGGTAGAGTATTGTTTATGCAATTTTCCTTCACTGCAAAGATCCTCTGCTTTTGCAAACAGTACTAAGGACTTTTTGGTTTTGGTAGTTCAGCTTATTTGTACGAGCTGCGTGACATAGTAAATATGGACAGATACAAAGCTCACTTCTCTATTTTCTGAGCAGTGCAGCTGGGAGTGAAGTGGTGCCATATCCCATGTAAATGGCTTTGTAATTTCTTCTAGACACTGGTCAAAAAGTGGTACAAGTTCCATTGCTTTAGGACCTTGTATCAACTGGACTCCAGAGATCAAGCTTTGCTCAGATACTCTGCATTTCATTTATGTTTCTCCACAGACTTCATTCATGTTAATTTAAACTTATATCAGCATACGTGAGACTGGAGGTTAGTATTCGGTGTGCTAATTATGCACTGTGACATAGAAAGTGTAGCAGGATGGCAGGGGCTTGAGCCAGCAGAAGGAGAAATGCTAATGGCATGTATCTTGTGCCTCTCCATACTTCATTTCCACCCTGTGCTCCCCGAGTCATGTTTAGCCCTGGTATAGGTAAGTACAGCCTACATTGAGGTTATTCCTACCTTGAGATCGTGGCATAAGCTTACTTGTCTCACTTCCTGACTGCTTTTCTCTCAAAACCATGCTGCCTTCCTTGTAGGTTGGTAATGAATTCATGGTTTTTAGGTAGTCGTGTCTGCTCCTGTGCATGCACACACACATGCGCATGCACTTCTACAAACCTTCAAAGCCCACACTGAATAATCTCTACTGACATCAGTGAGCGCATCTTACTCATCTGAGGAGTCTCGCTGACTTCAGAGGCACTTTCTCATGAGTAAGAGCTTGCCAGTTTTAGCAATGGTTACCCAGCCTGGCCCCATAGGGGTGGTGTTATGACTCAGTCATCTGAAGCTTGGCAGTACCTGGGCGCACAAACACACACAAAAAGATGTTGGTGTTACCAGGCAGGGGCTTGAAAAATGTGAAATTGTTGTTTTCACTTCTGTTATTGATGCTGGCCATCTGCTTAAAACCAGGCAAACAGAACACTTGCAGCCTCGTAGGTACAAGTGCCTCCTGGCTGTGCATGACAGCTTAGAACACTTCGTGTTTATGACAGCGCTGTGATGCGTTTCTGTCCCTTAGCTGCCTCCTTGCCATTGTGGACTGGATTCTTCTTGACTTTTTGCCGTCACTACATGGCTACGTGGAGATTTCAGGGGTGCACGTGGGGCCAAGTTGTTCCTCTGTGTATATAGGACATACATCTGCACGCTCTGTGAATATACTTGTTTAAAGTACAGGTCAGTTGTTGAGAGAAAGCAGTACATGACTTTTTAGGTAATGGGAAAACAAAGGTCATGTTGTTGTGATGACAACTTTAGAAACAGAGGTTGTTTTCTGTAGTTTTCTGAAATATGACAGAGGACACCTAGCTTAGTATTGTTAAAAACTGTACTTGTTTGCTAAAATAGCAGTAAGTGTATGCTAATGTTAATGCCAAAGGTAAGAATGTGATTTAATACAGTGACTTCAGAATCCTGTAGTCGTTCAGTGTTTATATATATAAGCACTTCTGAGGAGAAGGATCTGGGGGTCCTGGTAGATAGGAAACTATCCATGAGCCAGCAATGTGCCCTTGTCACCAAGAGGGCCAGTGGAATCCTGGGCTGCATAGGCAAGAGTTTGGCCAGTAGGTCAAGGGGGGTTATTCTTCCCCTCTACTCTGCACTGGTGAGGCCACAACTGGAATACTGCATCCAGTTCTGGGCTCCCCCGGTTCGGGGAACTACTGGAGAGAGTCCAGCGTAGGGCAACAAAGATTGTGAAGGGATTGGAGCATCTCCTGCATGAGGAAAGGCTGAGAGAGCCAGAACTCTTTAGCTTGGAGAAGAGGAAGCTGAGGGGAGACGTTATTAATGCTTATAAGTATCTGAAGGGTGGGTTGAAGGAGGATGGAGCCAGACTCTTTTCAGTGGTTCCCAATGACAGGGCAAGGAGCAACAGACACAAGCTGGAACACAGGAATTTACACTCAAATATGAGGAAAAAGTTATTTAGGGTGACAGAGCTCTGGAACAGGCTGCCCAAGGAGGTTGTGGAGTCCCCTTCTCTGGAGACCTTTAAGACCTGCCTGGATGCAGTCCTGAGTAACGTGCTCTAGGCAATCCTGCTTTAGCAGGGGAGTTGGACGGGATGATCTCTAGAGGTCCCTTCTACCTCATGGACGATTCTGTGATTTCCGCTTCTCTGATCTCGGGTAAAGAGCAAAAGATTTCCTTTTTCTACTTTTTTTCCCCCTTCCCCTACCTTCAGTTTTGCAGAAGTAGTTTTCTAATCATACATTAGCAAGCATATTATTAACCCTTGCCAGGTGATTTTTTTTTTTTTTTTTGTATTTTAAGCATAGTATATGCCTATGCATGTGTAAGCAAACATCACAGATCTATTTTAAAGCTATAAAGGTGGATATGTGGTGTTGGCAAGAACCAGAGTGTACCCTAAGGCATCCTTACATTGCCAGTTGGGATTTGAGCTTTTATTCAAGTAAATTTTATTGTCTAGGTTAAAAGCCAAATTCATTGAACCAAATTAATCTCCGGTTCATTTCCAGTGTTGGCAGAGTTTAACCAGGGGCAAATGTAGCCATTTGGTTAAACATTAAAGGGTGTTATTGATTTGATATCGTTAAACTAATACTAGAATGAGATCGAAATTAAAATAGGCTTTGAAGTTTTTGCATGGGGTTGCCATGCTGCCAATAAGAAAATGGATTTATGTTTGTTTATTTATTCAATAAACATATTTGCCATGTGTACAAATCTTGTAATTTAACAGTCATCCTTGGTCTGGCAAGCTGAGCCATGTAGGCAGATGCTAGTGGCCACTTACCAACCTATTGAACTGACTGCAAAGATTTGCTCATGTGGGTCAGTCTGTACAACTTGGATTTAGTTTTCAGAGGCAATTAACGATTCACTATTGCCTAATTTAGAGCTCAAATAATTGCTTTGCTTATTCAAGAGAAGAAACAGCGCTTCTCTTTGAAGTGTTCCTAACTAGAGTGTAAAACCAGGTAATTTATCTTAAATAGCAGGAGAAAGTTTGTCTACGTCATGAACCTCCTGTATTTATTTATGTGTCAGCATAATCCATCCATTAGTTTATGGATTCAGAATCTTCCTGGAAGTGTCACAAATCCACAGTGCTCCTGAGTGCTAGATTTAGCACTTGATGCTCAGATGTAGTTTTCAGATCTATAAAGTGCCGGGATCTTTACAGCTCCCCGCTGGCTGTGTTTTTCAAGATGTTCAGGTATTCAGTACCCTTTTCAAGTCAGCTGTAATTTGTGTGCAGTCAGAGGGCTCGCAGGGTAGCTCAAACGATAGCCCAGGTTGCCCAGGGAAGTTGTGGATGCCCCATCCCTGGAAGTGTTCAAGACCAGGCTGGATGGAGCCTTGACCAACCTGCTCTTGTGGGAGGCAGGAGGCGTTGGAACTCGATGATCTTTAAAGTCCCTTCCAACGCAAACCATTCTATAATTGCAGTTACCCTGCTGTGGCTGCAGGTCGGGGGGCTTGGGTCCCAGCTGATGCTTCCAGCTGGATACCTGTGGGATTGGCAGAGTGCATCTACTATGGGTGCAGGGTCAGGAGCTGAAGGAGCACCCAATAGTGTTTGTTCTTCTGGGTTTTTTGAAAAGTAATGAGGAGAAGGTGAAAGAAGGTTTAGAAAGGCTAAAATGTCTTGGGAAAATGAAATAATTGAATAAAAGCAGTGCTGGCAGAGCACAGGGGAGATTTCCGTGTGCTGTTGCTCCACGTGCACCTTTGTGACAGCAGGAGCGGTTGAGCCGGGAAGAGCACTGCTGTTCCCTCCTTGAGTTTTCATGCTGCAACCCCTATACGGATGTCTTTTGGCCAAAACCTTCTCTCAGGCATCACTCTAGGAAGCATGTTTTGACACTGCCTGATTGCATATGCTCTTGCAGGGAGTCACTGGAGGTGTCACTGCACAGAAGACTCTTCTCTGATGTGTGGTTGGAAGACTCCAAGGCAGAGAAATCAGTGAGAATAACTTGTTCTTCTCACAGTAACTAATTCTTCCTCCTGAAAAGAGCATAAACATTAGGAAATGATGTAGCAATATTGGGTTTATCTGAGGAGGGGCGATTTGTTTTAATATGACATGTTTGTTGTAGAAAGTTCCAGGTGAAGGAAATCATATCAGCAAGTTTAAAAGGTTTTGTCTAGTCCAAAATGGTGTGTTAACATTTTCAAGAAAGTGCTCACTGCAGTGTCAGGTGCGCTCATTTTACCCCAAACTTGCTACCTTTTCATAGATGATCAATTCTACTTAGTTTTGTGGTCTCAATAGGAACGTGCAAATATTAAGTTCAGAAGCAAGACAGGTGTATTCACTAGATCTTGTCGTTGGTATCTGGAGATGGATGAATGTGGAATCTTGTCTGCTGTGTGAAAGGAGAAAACAAATTCAGGCTTTGAAAGCAAAGTTCAAACTCCAAGGTCACTGTCAGCAAAAAATACACCCTCTTGTCCAGCCCAAAGTTAGAGATGTGAGGGGTTTAGTTCTTTTTCTAAGCACAATGGGCACAGAGATGGCACTTCCCCGTGACTGCTGATGGAGAGATGACCTTAACAGAGGTCCTGGGCCAGGTTGGTTCCCAGCCTGCTGAATCCCTTCTTACAGGAAAGGGTTGCTGTGAAATGGCTGAGTTGATATTAAGAGAGAAGTTGGGTTTGTTTTGTTTTAAATCCATGTGCATGGTTTCTTTTGTGGTTGTGACACGTACTGGTGAAGAACTGAGTCTGCTGCATACTTAACTTACTAAGTGTCCTATGCAACTTTGCCAGGGGTGAGGAGGGAAGGATTTGTTTGGGATGTAGCAATTGGCAAGAACACTAAAACGTGGTGAGGCCAAGTTGATGCAATCACCAAGATGCAGTCAGATTTGGTCACCCTGTGCTTAGTGACTCTTCTTGTGGTTACTGCCAGGTGAGGCATCCTGTCACATAGCTGACCTCTGCATGTTTGAGCTAGGTCATACAGTATCTGATCTGACCGATATAATCATCTGGAGAGATCTTACAGCGTGGCAAAAACTGTTTGCATACTTCTCCAGATTAACACGATCTGTCTCTTAAAGCAGGGGATTAAAATGTAATTGTTCTGTATTTATATAACAATCACTTGTAGTGGTATATGCTAGGTAGCTTATATAAACTTTCCTTTAGGATTCTTTTTTGTTACTTCATTATTAAAAGCTATTAGGTGAATGAGAAGTTGTTTGTTTTTTTTTTTTTGTTTGTTTTGTTTTAATAAAATAAAACATAACATCAAGCTGTTTTTTTTCCTCTGTGCATAGGATATAACTATTGCTGTGGTGCAAACTGAAAAGACAGCATCATTTGCTTTATACTGACCCAACAACATGGAAATCCTGCCTCTTGCTGGAGTGCCTCATGCTGTGTGGGTCTCTTACCTGTCCCAACGGGCCAGCCTTCTTCAACAAGCAAATTCCATGAAAAAGCCCCCCTGTCCCTTGTGGCGTGGTGTCTTCATTTGCTGCAGAGGAGGGAGAGGTGGAGACCTCTCCCCCACGGAAGAGATCTCATGGGGACCTCATTGGCCCTATGGGGGCCTTTACCACTGTAGCTGTGGGGAGGGCAGGGATATGGACTGGAGGTGGTGGCTCACCTCCACTGGAAGCATTGAAATGTTTTGTTTGAGTTGGGGAGTGCTTTGAAGTCCTCTGGTGGAAAGACTGCCTCCTCGCCTCCTGTCTTCGCTTTCAGGTGGGTAGGTTTTTCTACCTCCACTTTACCAGAAGTGTAGGTTTAGCTGCTGTGCTTTACAAGAAGAAAATGTTTCCTGTGGCAAACAGAAGTTGCATACAGAAGCACTTGTTTGATATCTCAATTCTGAGTCTCTCTCTTCTTTCAGAAGAAAAGGCTTGATGCACTTCTTTTTGTTCCACTTGTTAAGTTTGAAAGGAAAATATTTGAGTTGTACTATTCAAGACTATGTAAAGTGTTCAACTGATTATCTTAATGAGCAGAGAATATCTGAGGAAGTTGGAAGGTGGAAAGGAGGAGGAGCCAAAGATACCTGCCTGGTTAAAAATAGTGCTGCAGTGAAGTTGAAGGACCCTTTAACATTTTTATGCCAAAACTCAAGTGTCAATTTCATTTCAACTGTTGATGGACATGATAATTGCCCCTGTTGCAGCATCTGATTAACTGTGAGGAAACACCTGAGTATCTCCTGGTGGCTGATGAGGTCTCGGTGACCTTGTGCAGTGATGAACCCATTTGCTCCCATTGGGGCCCAAATGCCTGCAGCTGGCTGTGCTGTCCTCCAGGTGGAGAGGAGTGACCGCTGGATTTCATCTCTGTGCTGGTGCCCATCTTCCATCACAATGGTTAGGGCCTCCTCACCCTGAATGGAAGTACATCTCTGGATGTTGAGTGTGAGCATCTTAATCTTCAATTAGAAGCATGGGCAGCGCTACCTGTCTCGGGCTTGTAAAAAAATCACTCGAGTTTCCTTGTTCTGTTTCATAGAATAGATTCAGAATCATTCAGGTTGGAAGAGACCCCTGGGATCATTGAGTGCAACCATCAGACCTACTCTACTAAGTTCTCCCCTACACCGTATCCCTCAACACCATGTCTAATTGACTCTTAATTTTCTGTTTAGTTCTGTTAGTTTTTCGGCACTTGAAACTTGCTGCTGTTTGAATTTTGAGCTTGAAATTTTAGTTGCTAAATAAAACTTCAGTTATTTCTATAAATTATGAGAGAAGCGGTAACAGCTTCATGTTTCTTACTGGTCTGGTTATGCCTGCTAGGAAACTTGAAGGAAATATATGGAGCTGTCAAGGATATAAAAGCAGGAGAGTCTTGTTCTTGAAGAGAAGAGACTTGGATGGCTGATGAAATCGCAGCCCTTGGGTGCTGCGGAGAAGTAAATTGAAGTCATTATGACATGATGGCAGGGAGCGTCCGATCTGCCAAACTGTCAGCGTTTGATGGACGTGGTATCTACTGACATGATGTTGCATGAGCGCCAGCCAGTTTCTCTTTCTGTCAGCACAGTGTTGATACTGCCAAGTGCCTGTTATTCCCTCAAACTATTGCATGTGTAAAGGAAAAAAAAAAGAAAAGAAAAAGGCAAAAGGAAAAAAGCTGCTGATCAATACTATAAAGGGGCAGTTTATGTTTGGTGATTATCAACCCTGCATTGATCTGTCTTTCAGTTATAGGCGTGTTAACGTTAGGAAGTCGGTGATTGAGAGGGTTGAAGTATTGGTAACAGATAATTTTTCTAAATTAAAATGTAAACATTCACAACACTTAATAACTTGCAAGGTATAAATAGTTTCCTGACAGCTTTCCAGCCATCAGTTTCATTTGGGAGCTGACTCACTAGCACGCTAAAAATTGAGGGAAAGAAAAATCAATGAAAGTAGCAGGAAGTGACTTTTTAGTGTTTGGTGTGCTTTGTTTGTTTGTTTAGCATAGCACAAAGTGAGCATCTCAAGGAAGTGATTTTGCCACCCTGCTATGACTAAGTGCCTCCAAAATGAGTCTGGAAGCAGGTTGTGAAAGTGGAGGTGCAGCAGAAACAAAGGCAAAAGTTGAAAGAGCAAACACCGACATTGTGCAAGATAGCAGATGAGAAATGATTCAATAATGGTTACAAGCATTCAGACAAGGGGGGGGGGGGAAACCAGGCCAGATTCCCAAGTAGCAGTATTGATTCTAGGTTTGAAAAATGAAGTGCAGCTTATTGCATCCAAGTTGTAGGGAATGCGGTGCGCAGATGCAGGGAGAGGTATGACGGGGAGATGTTTGTGGTGTGCTTAGACAACAAAGTAATACAGGAAGGATTAAAGGACTTCTCGGGTGAAGTCATCCTCTATTTAGTGCTTGTTGAGAAAGCACTAGCATCTTGTAGTGTTGGCTGAATATATTTTGGAGGGTTAAGGATATTTTTGCCACTGTATGAGTGATTGTTAAAAAGGAGATCAAAGATCCTGTCTCCTTTTGGCATCCTCTCCTACAGTTCTTTAAAAGGGAGCGTCCTTTTTGTTTTACTGTGTCATAGTAGTGGTTTGGGTTTGGTGGTGTGTTTTTGTGTGTGTGTGTGATAGTTTATCACCTCTAGAACAATGCACAAATGAGTTACTCGGACAAAAACTGTAAAATCTGGATGACCTAATTAGAGATGTCTGCATTTTCACTCCTCTGTCCTGGTATTAAGTATTCCCTTACTCAGAAGAGCTGAGTACTTAGAAATCCCATTGCAGTCAACAGGAATTGCAGTAATAAGCACTTTGAAAAGCAAGCTGTCCTTGTTAAGTGCCTAAACGTGATGGTTTATAGAGATACCTGAGAGTTGAAAAGTGTTTGCCTAAATTAGTAACCTAGTTAAGACTTCCAGAGCCAATTAACTGTTTGAAAAATATTTGCACACCATTTAGGAAATTTTAGGTTTAATTTAAAATAATTTTTAATATTGGGGGGGTTTGCTTAGAGCAGATGAGTAGAATTTGACCAAGTGTTTTAAGTGCTGCCTTTTTGGAAGAAATCTTGAAGATTCACACTGAAATCTCTGATTTCACTTTCTGTTAAATCTACTGTGACGTGCTTGTACTCACTTAATAGGTGTGGGTAGCTTTGAAAATATGAGTAGCCCCACTGGACTTAATCAGATGATCTGTGTGTGTGAAGTTACTCAGTTGCATAAGTATTTGCAGAATTGGGGCTTGTGGAAAGTTTCAGTTTGTGACTTAAGTTTCTTTTTGTTCTGTTCTTAATAACTTCTTTTTGGTGGTTTTTTTTTTTTTTTTTTTTTT
>VZTM01021112.1:21972-55800 GCA_013400555.1 Jacana jacana
TTTTTTTTTTTTTTTTTTAGATATCTGAAAAGCCTGTATTTATAGCATAGTCCACCCTCTACATTTGGTTTCAGAAAAGAAAATCATTTTAGGTCAACTTTTGTTCCCGGAGAAGGGAAAGAAAGTAATGTGGAAATAGAATGGATTTTTGCTTTTAGCATGTTTCATCAATGATACAATGGATTAATTTATAAACCTTTTAATGAGATGTATTTTGGTATTTTCCCCCACATTGTAAAATGTAGGTGCAAGTTTTCCTGGAGAATTAACGCAGAAACCCCTTAATTTAGAGTTACAATTATGAAATTATTAATTAAGAAATGAAGAGATGGATGAGGCGTTTTCTAACACACGCCACTTTAGGACACTATAAATGATGTGATTTGGATATTTTTGTTACATGCAGACTGCATCTTTTAGGAAAGTGCATTTAAAACTGAGAGTTTATGAATATATCCTGCGATAGTGTTATAGAGTATGGACAAACTGTGGCTCAGAACATCATAGATTTCCTCAGTCAATATGAACTACATCTTGTTATTAAATTTTAAACAGGATTCACTATGTGTCCTTTTAAATAGCTGTTCTGTGTAATACCTGTAAGTTTAATGGTTTCAGACACTTTTTGGCTTGCTCTGCAGACAAAATAGGCCATTTTCAAAGCAGCAATTAAAGCATACTGAGCCCCCATGCACTAAAGGGTAGACCAAAAAGTTCAAAAACTCACTCTGTAACCTCCCTTTCCATTCCCCCCCCCTCCCCTTGCTCTTCCTTCTCTCTGCCAGTAGGTTTTTTGGTTTTTGGATATGCATTCTCGGGTACTTATAACTAAATTATCTGATTAACCCTTATACAAAAAAAGCAATTGAAAAGAGTTGCGAAAGGCACAGCTGAATTTTTCAAAGGAACCTTCAAAATAACCCACCAAAGTCTCTTTGGCTACTTTGAAAATGTCAGTGTATGCCTTTCTCTTTGTCTGTCTATATTGCACATCTGCGCACATGCAAGTATATAAATGTTACTGTATTGTAAAACTGGCTTAACATCTCTCTACAGTTAAATGCAGGCATTGAGGAAAGGTTGCTTTAGGCTCAATTGTTTTACCAATATTCTACAATGACCTTATCTTCAAAAGCAGTATTGCCTGTAACAGTTTGTGGGGTGGGAGCGATGCTCAAGTGAAAAGAGATGTCTTTGTGTGGTTGGGTGCAGGAATGACCACTTAAAGATGTTTCATCTGAGGACCTTGCTATATACCAAGACATTATCAGAGTAAAACATGACAGCTCGGGCTAACTAGTGAAGAGGTTCTGATATATGGCTTATGGCATGAGAGCTACTTAAAGCACGAGACACCTTTTCAAACAAGGGTGCTGTTGCCTACTTCTGAATTAGCTTGCATCTTCTGAAGTTGGAGCTTTAATCTCATCTCTTAAAGCTGTTCTTACAATGAAGTGATGAACCTGCTTCTAGAAAGACTATTCTTTCCCCTCTATGAATCACAGCTATAGTGGCTCAGATTTTAAGGAGATGTCCTCGCAATTGTGCATGCTCTGTTATCTTGGTAGCAAATGTGAACCGTGTTCATCATAAACTGGCTTTTTATTCCAATAAAATTGATTTTAAAAATAGTGCAGCAGTGATGCTTTGGGTCAGCCCAAGTAAAGCCACAGAGCACTTGAAATGTCACTGAAACTACACTAACTTATGTGACAATGACTGGTGACCTGGCAGCACTTGTGCTTGATTATCTTCAGAATTGTTTTGTACAAGAGACTCCAGTTCGTATTAGAAACAAGCACTCTAGAATTGGAAAGCAACACACTACTTTGCAATTTACATCTCATGTGCTTCATTGAAGAGTAGCTTTATCAAACCAGCCACTGGTTGCAGACCTTCTCCAGCAAGACAAAATGGGAGGCTTTTTTAAAATGTGTGGGGTTTGGTGTTTTTTTTCTCTCAGTGATGAAAGAAGCGTAAGCGGACAGAGTCGCAGCGTGTTGCTGCTCCATTCATGGGAAAGACAAAGTCAGAACTATCAAGCCAGTTTCCTGTTTAAATTGCTGGATTTTTTGTTGCCCAGGACTGGAATTCAGATGAAGACCCATCTATTTCTCTCTGTATGTGACATGTGTTTGCTTTTCTTGGCCAGCTGAAACAATGCTAGAACAAACTTCATGGCAAGGCACTAAGAGAATAATTAAAACCTTGCATGTAGTTTTTCAGTGTTGGTTGCTTTTCTTTAGAGAAGCGATTAGAATAATTATAAATAATTGTATCACTCCCAGGAAATCTTCCTGTGGGTATTAGAATTGATGGGTGAAGAACTGTGACTTTGTACATGTTTGATGATTGATATTTGATCATTGTGGAGACTCCCCCTGGAAAGATTTTATTGTGCTGAATGAATGAGACCAACTTTTGGCTTCAGCCTTTGTTCTGTAAGGTACTTGAAATGAGGAGCGCCTTCGGTGCTCGGCAGCTGCATTTCTTCCTTTAGGGCTTTCACTAGTAGAGAACAAGAACAATAACGTGGAGATAACTTAATTATAAAATGCATAGATGTTGTTTCACTTATTTGTTCAATAGGCCAGAGACATGGGAATATGAACCAGTGAAGCAGTAAGCATTCTTCTAATAAAGAAGTGTTTACAAATGAAATAGCTATTCAGGTTGGTATTTGTTCACTGTGCTGAAGATCCATTGAGGTTTTGTGCCTTGGAGTCTAGTATGTTTTTGTCAAAGGGCTATCAGAGTAGTTTAAATAGTTTTGGGTTGCAAATCCTGAATAAGGAAATGTGAGGTGACACATGCTGTGTGTCCAGTTGCATTTTCCAGTTCTTTAATGTATACAGCATCGCAGTTTGCCCCCGCTTTATGAAAAATATCAGTCTCATCATATCAGTATGAAATGTGAGTTTTTTCTCCAAGCCGCCCCTGCCGTGCAGTTAAAACTAATGTGGACTCAAACTGGCTGGTTTTTGCAGCAGAAGGAGTTAGAAGGTGGTACCTCAGAGCCCAGCAATGGCTTGGCATCGGCGGAGCTCCCCGCCATCATCAGCTGCTGCCCCACTGGCCTGGCAGCCAGGGGTGCCCGCTACTGCAAGCGGATCCCCGAATTTGGGTGTGGTGTTTTCATTCACAGTGGTCATGCAGATGACAAACACTATTAACATCGTGCAATTAAAGCCTGCATCTCTAACTTTCTGACGTCTGTGCAGTTCGTTTTATTTCAGGTTGCAGGTAGCACTACGAACTCTGAAAAAGCTGTAAAGAGAGGTTAATAGAAGTTACTGAAAACAATTTGAGAGTTAAATGGGAAAGCCTTTGAGGTTAGTGCTCTTTCTCTTATTCAGACACTTACATATATGTCAGGGTTTCTAAACTACTTTTTTGAGAGCTGGTAAAGATCTTTAGGGGTTAGGAGATCTGGGTTAGGAGAAATACTTTAAAATGATGGTTAAGGTGAGTGTTGATAATAAATGAGTATAACTCTTTTTAGTCATCCAAAGCTGTTACTCGGTTAAATTAGACCTTGCTGCACTGATACACATCTGGTCATTACTTAGTTTTGGCAAGATTTCCCTAACAGTTTGCCTTCATTAACAGCTACCAAGTGACTCTTAGAAAATAATTAAAATTTCATTTGATGGTATTTGTAGTACGATGGCTGTATTGTTGCTGGAAAGTGAAATCAAATGCTTGCTAGCCACAAAATGTCTACAGATGAGTTTCACTGTTTCAAACAGAAACTACTGGTTGTACAGTGAAAGGTGGGAAGGTCTGGGGTGTGTGTGTGCAACTACACTCTTCATAGTAGCATACCATTCACTCATGAAATCTAATGGTGTTTGGGTACAGAAGCTTTTTAAAACTAACAACATTTTATTCCTTTACAGAATGTTATTCCTTAAAAAACCAAAATCCCTACGATTAATTACAAACGTGTTTTCCTTGATTACTGTTCTTCTTCTTTGGGTGCAAGATGCTTGACTTGAGTTTTTCACTTGAGTCTGTTGGATGGAGGCAGGATGAGGATGTCTCTGAAGCTCCTTGTAGGCAGCTGCGGCAGTGCCTGGTTTACAGAAAGAAAGGTGTCCGTGTTCCTGACTGCCTGTGTGGTGGGACATTGTGACACAGAAACAGAGCAAGAAGAAGAGTGGGAGAAGATGTGTGTGTTTTAAGAGCTTTAATTTTTTTATTTATTTATTTATTATGTCCTGGGGAACGAGCACTACTTGCCTTCCCAGCTTGAAAGATGCGTTGACAGCTTTTCTGGACACGGTTGACCTCTTGCATATGTTCATAAAAAAGGCAGGGTAGTGAGGCAGCTTTACCTTGGTGAGGTGTGTTCCCACTACTGCCAGAGATGCTGGCTGCACCCGGGGAACGCTGCAGCACCACTGGTTTTGCAGCTCTCTGTGAAAGGTAAGGCTCAGCGTGAAATTCTGCGGTCATGCAGAAGTGACTCCCCGCCCTTCAACTGGAGGTGGCAGGGCTTGTAAGATCTGAAGGTGGGAGGCCTTCAGCCTCTTCTTGTGCAGCAGCAGACTGCTTGAGATGTGTTATTAGTAGTCACAGGAAACATAAGAGGGTATCAGCTGGGTCAGGCTGAAGTTTCATGTGCTCCAGTATCTTCCCTTTGACCATGCTTGCATTGGCAGGGGCTTGGGGAAGGAGCGTTGGAAAGCGGGACAAGCCTTTGGTGGTAACTCCTCCTGGGGTACTCTCCCAGTTCGACCAGTTTTCAGCTCAGTGACTTCCTACACTAGAGACCCTGTCTATGTCTTTTTAGTTTCTCAGCCCTGGATGGGCTTTTCTTGCATGAGTTTGTCCATTTGCAAAGTTTGAACTTTGTTTGAAGAGGTCCTGTGGTGGTGAAGTGCTAAGTGAATTGAGAACTTGCTTATAATTTTAAGTGCCTTGGTTTCCAGCTGATCTGCACCTTGTAGGCTCAGACAGGGTTTAAAAAGAGGTCTGGTGCAGAAATAAGTAATTCCAAATGAATGAAGAAGGTAAATAGAAGTCTTGCACTTAAAAATTATTAAGGAAGGGCTGGTGTCTCCCTTCTTATGTGTGTGTAAGTGTGCAGTGACTGCACTCAAGTCAGTGCAGTAAGTTGGGATGGACACCCGCCTGACTCAGGTTAGAATTGGACTCACAGTTTGTAACCAAAAAAGCTGTGAGCATGCCTAAACCTCCTGTGAGCTGGCCATCTCTCCGTTAGCCCTGAGATGAGAAGTCCTTGTGGAACGAAAGGGCTAGATACAACTGCTGTATTGGGGTTCCCAAAGAGCAGTTGCCTCATGCAAGAGGTACCATGTTGCTCCACTGTGAGACCCCATGGTGGCCAAACACTGCTTCAGAGGCTGGACCAGCCTCGGCTCATCTGGTCATCTAGAAAGCAGCATGAGGAGGCACATGGGTAGCAGTGTGAGTTCCCCTTTTGTAGCTTTGGTTTGTAGTTTGCAACGTATGGAGGAATGTAGTCTTCACAAGTTGGAAGGTGTAATATGCTAGAGAATAAGATGGTAAAAATAGATGCAAATCCAGACCTTTGTTTTCCAGGGTTATTGATGTGTCTCAAAGGGTTAGCCTGTTGACTTCTCTTTTGTGGGATACTTAATAATTTGGGTTGAAACAACCCAGTCCTTTCCTTTTGCTAGTTTTGGTGTTAGCAGATGCTGCAGCTGCTAACTCAAGACAAACCAGTTTTGCAAATGACAGACCCAGTAAGACACACTGGGGCTTGTCTGCTCTCTCAGAGCTGTCTTGTTTTACAGTAGTATAATCACCATCTATTCTGCTTATATTCAGGGTTATGGCTTACTAGAAGCATTCTGGCAGAGGGTCAAGGTATTTTTAGTACCATTCAAGGTTTTGCAGGGTTTGTTCCGTATTTGCACCACAAGGCACCTGGCAGATCTAACAAAGGACTTATGTTCTGCAAGAGAAGTAGCTGAGGCCAAGGAGAATATGGCACTGGGTGTCTTGTCAGTGGGTGCCTTGGGTTTTGGGTTTTTTTTCATGGTTACACAGGCTCATCAAATGAAGATGGTTTTAAACACTGTATTTTAGCATTCTTAATTTTGTTAAGTCTACTCAAAAGCATTAGGAAAAATATTTATGAACATAGACCTCAAACGTTATGTACCTAAATCAAATATTTTTTTATCCAAACCAAATAAAATAGTTTGTTTTCTTTTGCCAAATATTTTTATTACATGTAAATCCCATGGAGTGAATGGAGGCTATGTGTGCTCTGTACATCTGACCATCCACTGAATGAGTATTGTGGAGGGATTATGCTGTCCCCTGTGTTACATGTTTACAGGTAAGCTGCTGTAGCCTTCTAAGGAGCGTTTTGTAGGCTGGGTGAAGCAGAGGAGAAAAGGAATGGAATATCACATCTGTTTGCTTCAGTTATGGTGTTCCCACTTCTTAAGATTTTGTCAATGAGGATCATTTCCTGAAGCCCCTTTTACTGTAGTCCAGTGGTTGTATAACAAAAGATGGAAGCCTCTCAAAATGGAAAGTTCCTTGCCTTCACAGTTCTTGGAAGATGCTTCATATGTGACTGAGTGCTCTGTGAAAGCTCATCAGGCAAATAAAAGGATCCACAGATATGTTCAAAACGCTCTGCTAAGACTTAGGCTATCTCATGATGTTTGAGTGCTTGACCCATTAAATTTAGGGTTCTGAGCTGGCAGTGTTATAATCATCAGTTTTATTGTCCTTTCTGTGCAAGTTTGGACTATTGCTAGTTTTGGATAGTCCTTTTAAGTAACGCCTTGACTTTATTTGTTAATTGAATTAATCAGACATAAGAAGTTCAGGAGATTCTTAAAAGCCTGTTGGTAGAGAAGTGCGATAGAATGAGAAATGAGTTTTAGCATTTAGCAGTAAAGCAGAATTTTAAGAGTTATGATATTGAAAGGAGTTGTCTTACTTTGGGATTAGAAATCTGATACATGGGTTTTATGAAAAAGTTGCCTTATTTAGAAAAGAGATGGTTATAAATAAGGCGCTATACTTGTGACCCCATACACAGTAGTAATAATGCTGCGTATGTTTTTCCTTCAAGAATGTGTTTTTGACGGTTAGTCAAGTTGTGAGGCTTGGATTTTTTTTTTTAATTTTTTTTTTCTTTGTCCCTGTATGGCAATTTTTTTCTTGTGAGGAAGTCTTCTCTTCAGATTATAAGCAGTGACTTTAAAAATGTACCCATTACCTAAGGAAGTAAATATGGGTGTGCTTATCTAAACCTGTTTGGAAAAAAAAAAAAGAAAAAAAAAATCCAAAATCATCTAGAGTATTAGCAAACATTGGAATTGACTGTTGCAAACCTGCCAAAATTAGTTTACACCTGCCTAAAAATGTGCTTTTAGTCACACATTTTTCATTAGTTTTGCTTGATATTTCTACTGAAATAACAACCTCCTCAGTGTATTTTGCTGCTTCTTATTTGTACACTCTGTGTTTAGTGCTGCAAGTGGAGTAGCCATAGAGTACTACAGAGAATATGTAGTTATGAGTGGTTTGTTTTGATAGTAAGAAGTGTCAAGTAACTACAGTGTGAGCAGTCGTTTATACACACAGCAAGCCTAATACTGTTACATCATGATTATGTAGCAGTCTTTATGGTGTAAAAATATATTAAATAGGGAGTAGGTGAGTAACAAATGGCTGAAACTAGAAGGGGGAGTGGTTAAAAAGATGTGTAATGAAAAATAGGAGAACGGTCTTTACATGTGTGGCTAAGACAAATGGCATTTGTCTGTCAGGAATAGCATCCCAAAGCATCCCATAATGAACCAGCCACGCCGTAATCCATGCTTATTTGTTGTGTAACAGGTTTCAGGACTTAACAGTGTGGCTCAAATTCTGCTCTCACAGCTGAAGAGTCACAGTTACGTTGTGCTTCTCTGGTGGAAAACCTACTTGCTTCAGCATCGCCCAGAAGAGTAAAGGAATATATTTATATTTTCAGAATGGTAAAATGTGTGATACAAAGCAGCGTGCACATGCTGGAGGAAAGGGAGTTTGGAAAGCTTTTAAATCAGACCTATAGTCCCAGATGTAGAAAAAGAGTAACCCTGAAAGAAGAATACTTTGCTTAAATGAGACTCATCAATAGGGATCTTGTACTTCAATTTGATGTTCTGCAAAGCCCACTCTTCCAGTTGCTTGTGAACTGAAGAAATACAGAGAGAAGTGTTTCCTTTGATGGTATGTGGCACTTGAAACTTATTTGTCATCATGCTTCTTGCTTCTTGTTAATAAACTGCAAATGGATAAAATTAGCTGGAAACCTATGTTTCAGAAAGGTGAAGAGATGAGAGGTTAGTGACTTGATTTGTTTGCTTCTTTACTCTCTGATGGTCCTTTTGGTTCACTACGAGGTGAACTCTGGGTAGGCTGAAGGGATTAGTTTACTTTTGGGGCTCATGGGAAAGAACCTCTGTCTCTCAGTTTCTGGCTGTGCCTCTGATGAAAAGAAGGACTCTGACTCTTTGAAAAGGTGAAGCTTGACTTTATAATGATAATTCACTCTTAGAATGTATTTGAAGTCAGAACATTTGGCACTGTATAAAAGTATATAGAAGAGCATATATGAAAGATCTTAAGTCCCTGCCTTGAGGAATATAAATACCAATTAGAACATAGCAATATACACTACACGTATTATGCATTAGGGGAAAAAAAAAAACCAGCAAAACAAAACCAGATGATGGGTGTTATTTTGGAAAATAATTTTGAGTCATTTATGAAAAAAATACTTTTAAGAATGAATTAAAAAAAAAAAAGAAAAACTAATTCTAAATACAGTTTTGAAAGACAAAATCGTAAGTGGGAGATGATACAAAAGATGTATTAGGGAGAGTGAGTCACTGCCCACACAAAGTAGGGTGGAACTGTTGGAGGTCCTTGAAGGAGAGAATGGCACTTGAACCTAACACACAAGACATTTGACCTGGGTCTTGGCATCCTTTGATTTTTGGGAGAGCACTATGGTGGTAGCAGCAGAGTCACTTGAGTAGACCAGAGGGGAGCAAGTTGTGAGCTTGGTGGCTGGACATGACTTTCTAGTAACTGAAGATAGGAAAGCCTGAGCTTCCTGTCTTCTGGGGAAGAGTACAGAAGGGGTAAGGAGAAGGCATTTAAACTCATACTAAAACATCCTGGCTAACAGGGAGTCAGTGAGCAGGGACTGAAGCCATGCAAGCAAGGGAGAGACAAATGGAAGAATTAGTCACAAAGAGCCCAAACAGGTTTGAGAGAGAGGAGGAGGTGGCAAAGGTGCTTCTGGAAGAAGCAGAATCGTTGGGAAGAACTGAGAAAGCAGAGGCAGAAGAGAGAGCAGACAGAAAGGGTGGAGTGGGGAAAAGAAGTGGCCTTTTAAGCTGCATCCACAGGTCCACAGGAGGGTGATGGCTGGGGATAGGGGCTGAGTGCCTGGCAGCTGCCTGCAGGTGATCCAGAAGGGATGTGACAGGCAGGCAGTGTGCCTGGGTGGCTGGGGCTTGCAGGCATGGTGGATGACGGAGGTGGGGTGGAGCCTGGTAGGAGAGTGGAATTAAGGAGGTCAGTGCCGCAGGAGTAGTGGTGGGAGCGAGTAGGATGGACAGGGATGTGCATCGTGGCGGGTGTATATAGTAATGTAGTAATGATGGTGTGTTGGGTTCTTTGTCATGGAGAGCAGGGGTGGTGGTGGTTGGTGTGTGTGTGTGTGTGGTACACAGACAAATTTTTTTGTCAGGAGAGATGAAGTCTAACTACATTATCGGGAAATGCAAGCACATTTTGGTTCTTGGTGTGTGTAATTCATGTTTGTCTTAACCAGTTGATAGATCTGTCTTGCAAGTTGTAGTGTATGGAAAAATGAGTGAACCAGCAACAGCCTGTGCAGCAGACCTTTCTTCCTTGCAGGGGTGTGTGCTAACTTGCTATCCAATGAGTGATAATTTCAGGGGGTTTGGTTGGTTTTTAAGTAGCCACTCAGCATTTGTGTGCTGAGGCTGTACAAGAGTGGGGGAGCTGGTTTTGTTCCTTTGCCTTTTTCTGCTCCTAGCTCTACCTTCCTGCTTTCATTGCTGCAGCTAAAGCCAACTAGGGAAGGCCAGCAATGAGCTCAGGAATGGTTTTCTGGATGGATGTCCATCCAGATCCTTGTTTTTCCATAGAAAAATTTTCTGCAGTTAGGTAAATACTTGTCTGTCTTCATTTGTCTGGGGAAACAACATATGTGCCTACGTATGCTGTAGGTAAGGGGTTGGCCCACAGCTTCAAAGTTGCATAGTAGGAGGAGGAGAAGTTCTTGTATATGTAAGGAAAGTGTAGTTCTGAACAGAGTCATCAGAGTTCATCTTGTGATATCCACAGTGTCCTAATGTGCCAAAATCTGAAGCATGCCATGCATTGTGCAGTAACGAAGGCAAAGTTAGCAGGTGTGGTAAAATGTGCCTTGAAATTGTATTTATAAGCAGCGGATGGCATCTGTTTATCTCTTTGGATGATACATTGCAGTGATGTTCCACAGAGATAGTTCAGCACGTCATATGAAAGTAAGCTGGACCAACTGGCAGCCGAAAGATTTGATTTTGGGTTTAGTTCCTGTTTTCTTGGCTGGGAGCTTTGAGATTCAGAAAAAAGTCATCTGGTCCTTTGTATTCCTTTGATACACAGGACTGTTGTTTTCTTCCCTTTGTGTTTGAAAAAATAAATAGAGGAGAAAAATAGTTATCTAGTTTTCTCCTAAAATAGGAGAAAAAGCTGTGTAAGTCAACTTATGTTTTGTGGTAATGTCGCTTTCCTTGTACTGGCTATACCTGTTGTCTTTTCTGTGCTGACAGCGATGGGTCAGCACAAGCTTTGGTATCCTGTAAAGTTGGATTTATCACATGTGTAACAGAAGTAGCTCTTAAGGATGAGAATGACAGAAAACCCCAAAATGACTTGATGGAGTAACGAAGCAACTGCAGACAGGTTGTCCTTAAGACTGCAGGTGAACTTACAAACTTATGATTCCTCTCTCAAACTAATTACATTTGTGGATGAAGTGATCTTCAGGGGCACTGTGTAGAAGGTGAAATGAAGGTATTTCTGAGACACTGGCTATCTACGGAGTGGCCTCCAGCACTGTCCTCTGCTGCTTTGGGTCTGGGTCCTGAGTCTCAGCTGGTGCAAAGTGAGCTTCAGTAGGGCTGGTTTGGGGTCCGTGAAGTACAGAGCGTCTGCGATCTGGCCTGGGCAGAGTCTGCGTGCTTGACATTCAGAAATGTTGCAGAGAATGGAAAAACTGTGATTGAGAGTCTTAATTACCTGCTTAAGTTCTTAAACGTTTAAGAAAGCTTCCTAAAATAGAGCTCGTCCATGTTTTGTGCTTTGCAAGAGCTTAGAGTGAAATACTATATGTATATATGTATATATATATGTACACACACGCACAAATAAGTAACCCAACAACTTAAAAATGAGGTCTTGGTGGTGTGTGCTTTGTGAGTTTTGTGTTGCTCTCAGTGCTAATCAGTGCTACCTCAGAAGCTAATGTTTAACTGAATGCTTTTATGGCTTATTGCATACGATTATCCCTCCTTGTATTTCAGGGCACAGTTCCTCTCCCTTTCCCCTCTGCCCTTTCTCTCTCCCTCTGTCTATTTTTTATCTTTCTCTTAATGTAGTCTTTTTACTGGCTTAAAAATGGGATTTTGAAAAGAGATAAGGAAGTACAGCCCAAAAGCTTGAATTCAGTGTTTTATAATTCCTTTATAATCCTGTGGTGGTGGGGAAAAGTAAGGAAACAACTTATGGCGTTACTTCAGAAGTACTTTTTTTTATTACAGTAAGGCTTCAATAGTTAATCAAACAACAGTGCTGTAATTGTAAATCTGTTAACAGGTTAACACTTGGCAACACTTATATTTATAAGGTAATGATTTTATTGTGGCAATTGAAGCAGTAGGATATATTAGGTATAAGAGTAACAAATTTATTACCTTGAATTTCTTAATTCTCCATACAGCTTATTTCATAGCAATGTACTATAGAAGTACTCTTTACTGTCAGTTGACCTGCTGAATGCACAGCTGTAGCTAGAAAATTTGCTTGGTATTAAATGTATAGTGAGGTCTGCTATGGGCCAGTCAGTCCAGTGCTGTATGTGTGTACTGAAGCAGTGAAGTTTGTTCCTCACTGGTTTAATTGTTAAGACATGGAAGAATTTGGGCACTTAGGACAACTCGCTTCATATAGTTTTTGCTGGGGTAAGAAACGAACAATTCAAAATATTTACTTTTAATTAGGCTGATGTTTTTCTTTCATTCAAGTCTTGATTTACAGAGCACAAAGGCATTGCAGTTTTAGCTAGCGGTGTAGCTGCTCGTTTGATACAGACTGATCTCATGGCACTGGGTGCTCCTACAGCAGCTGAGGATGTGGTTTGCGTGCAGCCTGCATTGATGGGGCAGATGAAGGAGACGGCGAGAAGGAGGGGGGTTGTGAGTGGGTGGGTGTAGATGTGTGCCATGTACTGCACTCCTGCCTTTTCTGCCAGCTGATCATCCAGTCCCTGCTCTTCTGCAAATAATGCAAAAATTATAAAACTCTTTCCTTGTCATTGGAAAAAAAAATATATATATATTCCTCCTACCTCACCCCAATTTTAAGATGCAACACAACAGAGCACATTGGGAGGAAAGTACCCAGCCCATACAGTTTGAAATCAGCCCCCACGCTGAAGATTTTTAAATGGCCATTTTACAACTCCGTGTGAATTGTTAGGGTTTCCACTGCAAACCAAGATCATTAAATATAAAAGCACTGTTGGATGCTGGGAAAATACTGTGCCGCCCATGTATATGTGCATCTCCACAGACATGCATGAACAGACAGCATCAATGCCATCGATTTGAATAAGGAGGTAATAAACGGTTTTGAGGTGACTTTGCTTGCATCTGTAACTGACTGACTTTTTTGGTTTGATACTCTCAAAATTGTGGATGTTTCTTCAACTTTTCTATGAATTTTTAGCCCTTGTGGATACCAGGCTGCTGAAGTAGCTCACTTGGGGGGTGTGGCCAAATAAGGAAACAACATTGTTACATTGAAGTAAAATGGATGGCTTTTTTGGGTCGTTTTTTCCAAGATTTTCTTTTTTTTTAACCTAAGGTGATGCTTATATTCAGAGTTAGCGTTGCTGTTACAGCATGTCAAAATAAAAGCTTTTGACTTTCCAACATATATCATTAATGACCCTAGGAAAAAAAAAAAAAAATCACATCTGCATTAGTGCAGTTCTTGGCTTTTCTAGGGCTGATCAATAATCACATTGTGCATTCATTCCCCCGATACCCCCACCCCACGAGGTCAACTTTAACTACTAGCCTTTATATTTCAGAAAAAGGACATAGGCTGCCTTATGCGTTAATAATACCAGACTCACTGTTTCCTTTTGGATCTAATTTGTTGTTACCCATCAAAAAATCAGTAATGTCTCTTTCTATTTTTTTATTTTATTTTTAAGTGCTTTCTCTGTCATTTTTGAGGAGACCTTTCTTCTTCTTCTGCCTTACGGTGCTGTATTGAGAGGTCTAGGTAGGAACTGGACTGAGGATGCTGAGGTTTGCAATGTTTTACTATTTAAATGGATCTTCTCTTGATTGTATTATAGCATGTGACAGTGACAATGGGAGAACAACGATTTCAGGGCCTCGTGTCTGGATGGTAACGCAGCTGCTGCAATAAAGTCTTGTTATGGTTGACCAGTCACATTTGGCCAGTTAGAAGTTCTTATTTATGTTGCGTTGGAAAACAGTTTGAAGCGAACTGTAGATAATCTGGATGAAGTTAGTTCATTTTCTCTTCCTTGCCTTGAAGGATTAATGTTGCTTTTTTTTGTTTTGTCCTGCAGTCAGAATAAGTAGTCTTGAAAGAATCTTGCTTTTAAAATAAGCTTTTTTTTAAAAAATTTTGGACTATAATGTAGCGGTCTCTGGCAACTGCTGTGAAATAAAGGGTGATTGTGGGTAGTTCTGTCAGTGTTAGACATCCCCACTAGTTTAAGTCTTGTGACGGTGGCATTTTGTGATTTCTGCATTGTTGGTTTTTTTTTTCCATGAAAGTACTAGTGATACTGGTTCCCTTTTATTCATTTCTTCATATTAGAGGGGAAATGTAGTTTGTTCATAATGGATTATTGATTGGTCTGCGAACAGCAGAAGCCCCAAGGCCTTGTCATCAATGGTACTTACTCTCCCAATAGTGAATGCATCGCTTCATGCAGCCATTCTCAACCCCAGTCTGTAGAATATAAGCCCGTAATTGTTGCTCTTGTGCGGCGCAGTTTTTCGGGAGAGGAACTCTTCATTGTCATTATGGGATTTTCCCCCTCAATTTGTTCAAATAATAGTCCCTTTGTTTTGGTAGCAAGATAAAGCTTGTCCTGGATGTTAATGATATATTTCAATTCATTGCTGAGAATACTACAGTGTAACTAATAAAGTACATTTCTTTGTCTCCCAGAAGACAAACAGGCACAGTATGCTAAAACACAAAATATGTACTGAGTGGGTGACAGCTCTGTGTTTCTCAACATACCCTGTAACAGCACAAAAGCAAACTCCCGCCCCCTGTTCCTGAACTGCTTCTGCAGGAGCCACAAAAAATCTGGGTTCTGGCCGAAAAGCTGCCAACTTTGTTTTGAGGGAGATCGCCTCACGGCAGATGCCTACCTCCAGCTTTTTCAACATTACTGGTTTTGTCTTTATTTCGGTGTGTTTTTACCCTTGCTGAGGGTGTGGCATCGCTTGAGAAAGGCCTGACTCTGCTTTTGCAGCCCTGGCTGCTGCTCTGAAGCCTGCTGCAAAATGTCACTATCTCACGGAGGGAGGAAGACACAAAAACACATGATGTATTTGGAGAAGCTCAAAATAATATCTCAGGGTTCAGTCAGCAAACTTTTTAGATGGGGAGAGCTTCCCCAGCTGCCTGGAAAGGCTGGTTTAAAATAATTAAGCAAAACAAAACAACACAAAAAGTGCAACAAGCTGCTGAAGGATTTTACAAAGCCCAAGCGGAAACAGACTAATAGAAATGCCTTGTTTGTTTTTCCAGGAGCTTTTTATTTTTCCTTTCCAGTCCCGTGTCAGTTTTGGCAGGCTTAAACAAACTTCAGGAGGTCTGTGTCAAGATAGCTGTATTTAATAGCTGAATACGTTTGAAAATTTGACAGTCTTCTACAACTGGCTTTGTGTTTTTGGATATGATTTTACTGGGTTAGTTTGGGTTACTCTCAGAAAATCAGTTCGGACCTTTACCTAATGGCAAGTTTAGTCTGTAAATTGCAGAATGCCAGGATTTCCTGGAAATTCAAGTATGGGCTTACTATTTAAAGACACGCTTGCTCATCTACCCTCTGGTGTAGTTTAAAAGATGTCAGCTCAAGGCAGTAAAGGGTCTCTAGGCTAGTGACATGGTCCATAAGAGGCATTTTGGTGGGACTGTAGCAGGATTGAGCGTTTAATTGAGGAAGTGTCTTGCTGTCCTCCATGGGACGCAGGTGTCAAGAAAGCCATCTCCCCTCACAAAGTGAGGAGGAGGGTGTACAGGTAGAGCAAGGCCGTATGTGTGGAGGACGGTGTCTCTGCTGCTTGGGGAGAAAGGTCTCTGTGGTTCAGTGAGCACAAAGGCAGCTGTAAAGCATTCTCTGTCTCTCGTCCACTCTTTTCCTGCACTTCTCTCTTCTGGCTTCTTCACTGTGAGCAACAAAGCCTGTTTGGCTTTGGGCAACCTGAGCCTTCTCAAATCAGGAGGTTGGCTCTGCCGGTTGCTGTTCTTTGAAAGATACAACTTTCTCAAATTCACCTGGATGCTTTACATCCGGTGTCCCATCATTTCATTATCTAGAAGGCATTTCAGGAAGATATTTTTATCCCAAGATCACACCTCACAGTGTGGTACTGGGGGGGAGTGGGGTGCTTGTTTTTGGTTTTTTTTTTTTTTTTAAAGGCACTGTTGCTTTTGGCAGAGGAACACGGTGGAGTGATTATATTCAAACCTCTTGGAGAATAGAAAAGCAGCATTTCTCCAGTGTGTTTATCTTTCAGATGGAAGTAGAAATGCTCACACCCAAGCTGAAAGCAGTTTGTTTTAAAAAAGACACAGTCCTATTTGGATAGGTCTGTATAGCTTCCCAAATTGTATATTCTTGTTTATGGCCTATTGAAGTGTTTACCCTTCCTGCTACTACAGCCCATGCAATATGATTTTTAAAGTCCAGTTTAATTGAAGAGAAGCTAAAAAAAACCCCAATGTATAGTTCTCGGTATGTTGGAACATGAATAATTTTCTTCTATTTTATTCTCTCTTCCTGTACTGCACAGGATAATTGTATGTAAGAAATGAATTTGCAATTACTTTTTCAGTGTGCAATCCCTTGCATTCTATCTTTCACTTTTCTTGTGTATTTTCAATTTTTTTTTTCATTAATTGTTTTCCAAGAGGCTCAAAAAGGTCTTAAGACCTTTTAAGGGTCTCTGTAGCCCAGTGGGGAGCCCTCACAGCATGTCTGGTCCTCTTCCAGAACATGCAGGTGACATGAAGAGAGAAGTCACAGGTGTTTCAGAGTGCTCCTATTTTATTTAAAGTGCTGTTCCCCTGTACTTTTACCCATGCTTCACTTCGAGACTGTGTGAGGGTCTTGCAGAAGTTGTGAGGGTGGTGCAACTACACACTATCTTACCTGCCACAGCTCCGGCAGGGATGGGCTACCTTAGTCCTAGTGGGGAAGCTGTGGTTGATGCTGGGAAAGGTGCTGGGTTTCCATGGTGAGAGCATGTCACTCTGTGCAAATGCTTTTTCTATTAAGCCAAGAACTGCATCAAAATCAGACGAGTTTCGATGCCTAAATGTTTGAAATCACTGATTGGTTTTCCACTGAGAGGGTGGTCTGTCACTGGAAAAAGCTCCCCAGGGAAATGGTCATGGGATCAAACCTATCAGAGGTCAAGGAACATCTGGACAATGGTCTTGGTTACATGGTTTAGTTTTAGGTAGTCCTGTGAGGAGCAGAGAGTTGGACTCAATGATTTTTATGGGTCGCTTCTAGCTTGAGATACTCTATGATTCTGACAAATGCTTGGTTTAAACTTGGAGGAAAGCTTACTTTCCCTTCAGGGAGCAAGTAAAATAATGCTATTTGTATTTATTTGTTCCCACACAGGTTAAGTGAAAGACTTTCTGTGAGGCAATGGGTGCAGGAACAAGGCCTATAACTAAAACACTCGACTGAACAAAGGCATCTCCCGGTGTGCTATCCCTCCTGCTCTAGGGTCTTTTTTCATGTGTCTCTTCCACCTTGCTTCATATACCCAACCTGCATGTGAACAGTGAGAAGTGCCTTGGTGTATTTTACAGGGGAAGAAAACGCCTCCGAGACACTGGCCAGTGGCTTCTTAAGTGACCCACTGATTCCTAGTGAAGCTAAACCAGTTCATATGCCCCTGAGAACAGAATATCAGACTCCCCTCCAAAAAAAACCACCAAAAAGTGTGGTGTTTAGCATAGGCTGCAATGCCGTTAAAACATGCAAGATATTTTTAAAGACTACCTATTCCTTTACACTTTACATTAACTTGCATTTCCTTACGGCTTACCTCTGTGCTCATGGGGAACCCTGTTCTGTGACAGCCTGGGAGAAATCTGTAGGCTGGATGTGACTCTGCTATGAATCCCGTGTGACAAGCCGGTGCTAAGGAACTGCAGGCTGAACTTGGACCAAAGCCACGAAAGGTTACTGCTTGCAGCCTGAAATTAGGTAGAGTCAAAACATTTTTTTTTAATAGCCTTAGGATAGCTGGAGGTGGCCTTGTTTCACTGTGTGTTAAAAGAGAATTATTTCAGAATACTTTCAAATTTGTAATTATTTCAGAATTCAAATGATTTTATTATTGCAGTCAGCCAGAAAGGGGGGGAAAAAAATAGGCAATTGCAAAATTTTATTCACAGTGGAAGACTAATCAGTGTGATTTGATGTACCAGTTGATGTTTTCCATCCCTTGTGCCATCTTTGATGTTGAAATAATTGTTTAATAATTAATATTAAGGTGGAAATTGTTAAGACAAAATGTTGTTTTCTATTGGTAGGATTCTTTGTAAGTGTTGTTTTCCTCAGTTTGTACATTCAGTCTCCTGAATTGAAGCTCTTTTCAAAGATGTCATTTTTATTTTGGTTTTGCTGCTGCTTTCTGATGAACTGTTTTGCAAAGAGCCCCTCTAAAAGAATTGCTTTTAAGTGGTGCTCAAGTGATGTGAGGAGGGAGTTGTAGGTTGTTCTCATAATATGTCAGTCAATTTACCAAAGCCTAAGGGAGACCTTCACATACCTTGTAAGGAAAACTCAGATTGGGCCGACACTCTTCCTCCCCCTGGAATTTCTGCCTGTGGAAGATCAGACTTGAAATTTTGTGAGTCTTAAATGAGCAGGAATTCAAATAATTTGAATCTAGGAATACGTTATTTTTTTTTGGCCAAGCTAAATTAATAAAGATGAAAACATTTTCTCAGCGTATTATGGTGAAGACGATACCAATTCCATTAAGTATTTTAGACTTATAAGTTAATTTGGTAATTTTTAGACTTTGACCTGTCCCTCCCTCAGACCTAATTTAATATAGGGCTATCTCCTGTGAGTGGCTAATATCCCTCTTCTAAGTAATACTTTCTTCACATCCTCATTTTCATAACAAAGTTTCATTAATGAAAATGCTATAAATAATTAAATGGAGATATGTCAAGACTAAACACGGGGAAGCTGTGGCCAAGTAAACAGAGGGACTCTGAAGCTTTGGATTTATATGTGCCTGAAATTGCTGCACACAGCATTCTTGTCTAAGTTTTGCTCTTAAAGCTCTTTTGAACTTTGAGACAGGAAACACTGAAGAAAGTTGAGTTGAAATGGAACCAGACCTACATTTAAAAAACAAAACCAACTAACCAGCCAACCAAAAGCTGGTAGTCGAAAAGTTAGTGTACTGATGAGCAATGTTTTTACTAGTGTAACCTGTGGTAAATGCAGAATGTTGAAAACATGGTTTAAAATACCTTGACAAATCCATCCCCAAAGCTTCTTGCTATCTTATGATATGCATGATGAAGAACATTTCTGAAAAAAATGCTGCTTGCTCAAGTATACTATTGTATCGAATGCAAGAAGTTACCCTGATGTTTCCTTTTTTTGATTTAATGAGTGCTAGGTTTAGTCCTTGATTATAAGACAATATGGGTAGTTAGCTGGCAGATTTAGATTATAGGTCACATGGGTAGGATGTTACTCTGAGGTGTTTCACCAATTACTCTGCAGTGTAAACGGCATTTGTATTTGCTGTTTGGCATGTTTGTACCTTCTGGTGTAGCCACAACTTCAGTGACCACCATCCTTTAGATACTGGGAGAGCTTCTGAGGCTGCTCCTCAGCTTGGTTTTAAATGGTTAATTTCAGAGATTCATCTAAATAATCTTTGTTTACAAACTTCCTGCTTATATGGACTTCTGAATTTGTCATCTGATGTGATTATTTTTTTTTCAGTCATAATAAATTAGTCATAATGTAAAAATGCTTCATTCAAGAAATGAAATTGCATTTGTGACATGTCCTTTAGATATTGCTGTCAGCGCTCTGAGGAAAAGGTGGTTTGGGTAGATGCTGTTGATGACTCTTAACATGCTGAATGGATACTAGATCTGCAGAAAAGACACAGAAATGAATGGTCTTGTAGCAAATGGGAGGGCTAGATTGATTTAAGCATAATGTAGGTTTTTTACAGTGTTTAGTTGAGATGACCATTGCATCAGTTTTACCTTGCTTTTTGTTAGGCTCATGCTGATAATATGATTAGGCTATTTATTGAAGAGTCTCAGAGGTGAATACAATGAGAAACCTTAACATTTGCAGCTGCAGATCTGCAGCTCTTAATGTATTGAGTCATAGACGTCAAGTGCTGGATGTCTGAATGCATAGTCCTGTTATTGTTCTGCATAGTTTAGCTACGTTTTCAGAAGCTGATGTTTTCTTAACGTAGTGGTAGATTGGTTCCGTTTATTAGAGAAGACAGTATTCTTTGACCCTAGTCATGTGGTGTTTGTAGTACTTAATGAGGATGGGAAGGTGGGGAAGATTCTGTTTTACAGTGTGGTAATTGGAAAAGAAAGACTCTGTCGATATCTTAACCATTGTTTTTTGCTGTGTACATGATAGAGAACTGCTGGTGTATTGCATCTTGCATTGCTGGGGTGGATATTGACCCTAGTGTTTAACCATGACAAAACACAAAAGCTTTTAAACTTCCATTAATCTGTTTTGTTAGTCAAAATTATTTCTTGTTTTGTTTGTTTGCTTATGGTTATGAACCTGCTCCATTGAGGTGGGTGGTGCTGTGCGTCTTGTTGACATAAATCAATCACCTTTAAGATCATCTGATACCTCCACACATTATTAGCTTACTTTGTTAGATTGAGGCTAAATACTACAATTGGAGGTTTGGTTTTTTTTCTTCATTGTCAATTGGGAATTCACTTTTCGTTTTCCCGAATGCTTTGTCAGGGTCTAGATTCTTGTCTCCTCTCTAATCAAAGTACAGAGCGTCCTCAGTGTCTGCGCCTGCTCTGTGCGTGCCACATCAAGCACAGCAGAGCTGTCTGAGCCGCAAAGTAATGCAGTTGCCAGCAGGAATATGATACTTGCTAGTCTCTAGGAAAGCCTTTTATCTTTGGCAAGTAAGTATTTTACGTGAAATTACACATGATGGTAAAGCCACAGATTTAAAGTGTAATAACTCCCTCAAGAAATGTTTTCCTCATTTAAGGTCCTCATTTAGCCAGTTCTGCCTGGTTTTAAAATAAAAAAATATTTTTAAAGTTTGCACTTTCTTAAAGACAATGGGATGTCTGTGTATGGAAATGAATGCTTTATTTTTTGCATTTTATTTGTTTATTAATGATGCTTTGAGTGCTTGCCATTGAAGCCTAGAATGTCAGCAAAAGGAGAAGCTGCTGCTTTTTGGTGCAATAAATTGTAGTATGGTACACTTCTGAATGCGGGGCGAGTGACAGAAGCTGTTGAATTAAAAATATGAATAGGTTTAAATATATTTAAGAATCTACTTACCCAATTTCTGTACATCTGTGTGATTTTGTTTCTGTTTCAGGTGACCTGTGCCATCTGCTTACAGAGTGCAGGGAAGTAAATCGGTGCTTCGGACTCTCCTGAGCAGCTGAAAGGAGAAACGTTACCCTGAGAATGAAGCAATAAAACATCTCTGCAGAACCGTATGATTGAAAACACAGTCCAGCCCTCCTCTGCTGCCGGACATGCTTTTGTCCTCCTGCCCCTCTCACCCAATGTTGCAGTAATACAGATGGATCGTAGTAGAGAGGTGGAAATGGAGTTACGGAGATCCTCCAGCCCAGGCAAGCTAAGCAAGAACGACATGGATGCTGACAAGACCATGTGCCACAGCTGCTGCATCTGCGGTAAAAGTTTCCCTTTTCAGAGCTCCTTGTCGCAGCACATGAGGAAACACACGGGCGAGAAGCCCTACAAATGCCCGTACTGTGATCACAGAGCTTCCCAAAAGGGCAACCTGAAGATCCACATCCGTAGTCACAGAACAGGCACTTTAAGTCAGGGGCACGAGGCAGAGATGGGAGAGGCGCAGCTGGGGGAGATGCGAGTTTCAGAGGGCCTGGGTGGATGCACCAGCCCCACTAAAAGCACATCTGCCTGCAACAAGATCTTGAACGGTGCCTCTCCGGTGGATAGCAAGATCTTGTTGAGAAGCAGCAAGAAGGAGGTCACGGAGGCTGTGTCGGCTGAGGAGGATGGCAAGCTGGCCTCCTACCCGTGCACCTTCTGCAAAAACAAGTTTGAAAGGAAGAAGGACCTGGAGCAGCATCTGCACCAGGTCCACAAGCCATTCAAGTGCAGGTTGTGTAGTTACATGACCCTGAGGGAAGAGACGCTGTTAAACCACGTCGAGAAGGACCATATAACAGCTCAAGTCCCAAACGGGGAGGCCTACACTGAGAACTGCAAGAGTGAGTTGAGTGCGGGTGAGTTTCCCTGTGAAGTCTGTGGTCAGGCTTTTAGTCAAACCTGGTTCCTGAAAGCTCACATGAAAAAGCACAGGGGGTCATTTGACCATGGGTGCCACATCTGTGGCAGGAGATTCAAAGAGCCCTGGTTTCTCAAAAACCACATGAAGTCGCACGGCCCCAAGACTGGGAGCAAAAACAAACCGAAAAATGATTTGGAGCTCATAGCCACTATCAATGACGTGATACAGGAGGAGACGATTGTGACAGGCCTGTCTCTCTACGAAGTTTGCACCAAGTGTGGAAATCTGTTTACAAATATGGAGAGCCTGAAAGCACATAATGCTGTTCACTACCGAGCGCAGCGGGGCAGCGCTGGGGAGAAAGCCGAGGGCTTAGTTGACGGGAGCCTAAGCTCCTCAGTAACGAAGCAGTTTTTCTTGCAGTGTCTCAATCTAAGGCCATCTGTAGGGCTGGATAGAGTTACAAGAGGACAGCCTGGGAAAAGAGTAGCAGAGTTGGATCCAGTCAGTAGCTACCAAGCTTGGCAGCTGGCCACCAAAGGAAAAGTAGTGGAGCCCTCCGAGTATGTGAAGTATGTGGGATGGGACGAGGCCCTGGCGGATGCGGATGTGACTTACGACAAGGATAAGAGAGAGTATATCCTTGTCAACCAGGAGAAGCGCAAGCGAGACCAGGACTCACCCAGCTCTTCCAGCAACCCCAAGAAGAAGAGCTGCACCAGCGGGCGCCCAGAGAAAACCAGTGGTGCTCCGCCAGGGGAGAGCTGCCCACTCGCACAGGGGGACCTGGACTACCGCCCTGCCTCACGGCAGAGCCGTCGGGCCACCCAGAACAAGTCCACCGAGTGCTTTGAGTGCGGGAAGATCTTCCGCACCTACCACCAAATGGTGCTGCACTCTCGGGTGCACCGCAAGGAGCGGAGGAGATGCGGAGAGGGTGGGACGGCTACCCAGCCCGACCGCTATGGCTCCAGCAGTGAGGAAGGGGACTCAGGGTCCGTCAGCGGGCCAAGCACCCCCAGCTCAGCGTCTGCCCCGGAGGACTCGGCCACCTCTGGTCTGGGGGAGGAGGGGGCTGAGGAGAGCTCGGAGGAGGGAGCAGCCGATCCCTTAATAGGTAAGGTGGCTCCCAGCCTTCTGCTCGCTGTTGCTAGTCCCTGTGCCTCCTGGTGTGGTACACAGAGGTGATCAGAGAGAGAGATGCGTGAAAGCACGCAAGAGGTTTAACAGCAGTGTCTTGGTGTGGCAGCTCATTGTTTCTGGCACAGGTAATAAAAGCGAGATCAGGACTTCTTCGTAAGCTGCAGGTGAACTTATATTTCAGTAATGGATACCTGAGAAGCATCTGGGTTGCCTACATCAGTGTTGTACCCCGTAGAGTAGTGTCTTCCCTGGGCTTCTTGGGGGCTGTTTTTATCCGATTTATGGGTGTCCCGTGCACCATTCTGCCTGTAGTGTGCAGGTGGAGCAAGGGCCTGTGTGGTGTAGCCCTGAAGCACCTAAATTTGTTAATCGCCAGCATGAGAGTCATCTCTCAGCTCTTCTCTGCTTCGTTTCCCAAATTGTGTTTATAACTCCAAAGGCTATAATTAATCTCTCTGGATTAAAGCAGTCCTTTGAGCCCAACACTACTAAATGGAACAAATTATTCTCCAAATAGCAGCAATGTAAATATTTAAAAGAACACCATTAAGCACTTCTGTATCTGGGGGTTTTCTTTAGATATTTTATTTTTGTTGTTCACCATTCTTTGTTTATAATACCCTCTCAGAATTACAAGATTAGCCATTCTTTCATTACTAGCCTTGCACTTGGGTTTGGTTTTTTTGTTTGTTTTCTGTTTGGCGAACAATAACATTTCCTCTAATTCCTTTTGTGAAGAACATAGTTATCGGTAGAGTTAAACTCATTTTCAAAACCATCATGGATGAAGTAATCTGCACCATTGTGGAAGAATGGGTTTATTCAATTAGCTGGGTTTTTTTCAGGATTTTATATAAGGTTGTGCTTTCTCCTGGCTACAGACCCTGAAGTGGCAAAGCAACATTTTCCAGAATTGTGTATGAATAGTTCCATGTTTTTCGTAATGGTTTGAAGCAATGTTGGAGATATATATATATATTTGTCATTAAGCTTCTTTTGTGAAAATTCCATGGGTTTAGGACAACTAAAGTTGGGGCTGATGCTGCTTGGCTGTATAACTCCCAGAATGTAAAATGTGAAGGGAAGGGAGCTCCAAAGGATTGAAATTGTAACATATTCAACCCATCTGTTTGTCCTTAAACTTGAAGAATGGTCCTAAACTTGATTTGCTACAACGTGGATCAAGTCCCTGATGGACAAATGGGTGTACACTAGAACAGGAATACAAATAAATAAATAAACAAAGAACTCCACTTTTTACTTTTTTTTAAAATGCTTTCTTGCCCTTTCCATAAACCACAACTCTAAAAAGGCCTAGTGACAAGCTGACTTAAATATGTTCACTATGGTTACTTGCCCATTTAAAAGACTCAAAATTTGGATTCCCCATATACTCTTGGATTTTGGACACTTAAATAAAGTTCCTTATGGGAGCATACATCCCTACTTGGGGTGAAAACCCATCAGCTGCCACCTGAAATTCCTCAGTGCAGTTGACACAAGATGCAGTGATAAAACTGCAGCTTTGCCTGGAGTTAAATGGGGCTGCCATGTTTTACTGATGTAATGTGCAGGGCTCTTATGGAGACGGCTGTGATGGAAAAAACATCTCTCTGGAGACATGCTTGAAAACATTGAAACACTTTTGCACATGATGGTCAAATAGGAAAGCTGTTCTTATGCACTCTCCATATTAAGCACTTTATTTTTAAGAAGAGAAGCTGTCTTGTCTCTTTGCTTGTCCCACTTCTTGCCTCAACTCAAGCTCTGAGCCTTTGTTGCAGGAGCGAAAGGTGAGAGGTAAAGTCACACAGCAGTTTCTCTCATGGGAATTACAGTGACAGGCTTAACCCATGTCACTAGTTAACACCTGGAAACTTGTTTCATTATGTGCCAATTTGGTCTTTATCTTCTTTAATTGTAAAGAAACAGCAAATGGATGGGCCTAAATAAAGGTGCATCTTGGAAAAGAGATGTGTTTGCACTGATGAGCTGGGAGGATGGCTGCTGCATTTTATATTTGCCAATGTCACAGCTGAAGAGCTGATCAATTAGTTAATTAGCTAATAAACATTTTCATCTTGTGACAAGGAGAAATGTTACCCTTGCTACTTACTTTATATAAATCAAATCACCGTGTCAGTGGAGTGAACATTATTTACAAGTGACAAAGATTTTTTTTTGGATTTAAAAGAAAGTTGGGGTTTGGTGGTGGTCTTTTGGTTTTGTGTGATTATTTTTTTTTAAGTTTTTGGTTTTGGTTGGTTGGTTGGTTTTTTGTTTTTGGTTGGTTGCTTGGTTGGTTTGTTTGTTTGTTTGTTTGGATTGTTTTTTTAAGTAGTTTTCATAGGTCAATATCCAAGGCTTAAGTTTTTCAATTTTCTGTTTCTGATATGCAGATTTACTGACACTACCTTTATATTTTTCTGTAAGGGACTGGGGTTATAATGTCCAGCATCCAGGGTTAGTTTTACTCTTCTGTGGATTGCTGCTTTAACTCGAGAGGCTTTCTGTCCCTCCTCTACAAACAGAAACTTAAGCTGTACAAAATATAGGCCAACTTCTGTCCTCACGTACGTTCCTAATAAAATCAGGTGTTCCTATTGGCCTTGAAGCACATTTTGTCGTAGAAGTGCTGCTGTTTGCTACCTTCTGCTGCAGCTTTTTGTAGTTACTGTTGCTGTTGAAGGAAGCATTTCCATCAAGAGCTGTGGTCCAGTCCCACAGACAGCATCCCTCCCCATGGATGAGAGCAAGCAGAGCTCTCCGTTCCCATTCCTGACATTCATTCTAAGGTATTATTTTTACTCAGGCTGTGCTCAGGAAAATCTTGAGCTACACATAGGTTATTCAATACCTACATTTTATTCGTTTGTTTGTTTGGTTTTTAACTGTAATATCTTTACTTTTTTCTCCTCCTTTGACACATTACTGTTTTTCCTTGGGTCAGAAAAGGGCCTTGAGACTGCCAAGTACTGAATGCTGTGGCCTTGACTCAGGTGAAAGTACTTCTTTGTGTGTTCAATTCTGAATAATCTGAGTAGTCCTGTTGACACAGTGTCTCGCAGCAGCGAAGCTGGCAATGCCCCTCTGTGGTCAGTTAGGACTGACAGATGTTGGGGCTGAGAGTGACTGGGGCTGGGAAAGTACTGATAGGGTTTATGTGGGGAGAAGAGCAAGAATTGCACCTTGCATGTGAAATGGGATTGACAGCCTCCAGGGTAGTTTGTCTCTGCTGTTTATGTAGAGTAACACCATGATTTTTCAGGCACACAGATAGTGTTTGCAAACCCAGTTGATCAGCTGCAAGAGGTAAGCTAGCTGGTTACAAAATGCTCTCTGTCCTGTTGGAAGGAGGGTGAAAATCAATTTTCTAGAGTCACACAGGCAGTGTACCGCATGCTACCTGTCACACAGAGGTGTATGCACGAGGCATGTGTGCTTTGTGTGACAGCCAGGTGGGAAAAGGTGGCTCAGAGTACATTCGCTCTGTTAAGAGCAGCCTTTGAATATTGTTGAGATCTTCCTGCCCCGGGTGAGTCTCCATTTTTATTTGGCATTCCAGCCACTAGCAAACTATAACTGAATTTCCACTAAGTTCATCCAGAGCTGTTTGAACCACTTACGAGACGTTGCTCAGCACTTCTCCAACCTGAGGGAGTCTTTTTTTAAAATTTTTTATCTTGGGGGAAAAAAATCTAAACCCACAAAAAACCCAAACACCCCAAAGTTATGACAGAGAGCAGAGGGAAATTATGCATATGTTGATAAAAGTGGAAGGACAAATGCTCTGTTTTTTATATCTTTCAGCTCTTCAGCTAAAATCGTAGTTTTAGGTATTCTAAAGAAATAATTCAGCCTGTGTGCATTCGGTGGTTAATATTTTTAAGGCTCAGCGCTGGCCCCCTCATTGTCATGGTGTGTTTTCACAGCGAGGGTGTTACTGTTTGTTCCATTAGGCTCTACCCAACTATTTCAGTCCTGAAATGAAGAAGGAAGTATAATTTTGGGGGCTGAGACTGCTGCTGGCAGGTGGGAGGATGAAGAACATTGAAAATGATTTACATATCGCTTGGCGCTCAGCACACGTGTAGTAAGAGCACGGACCTGTGACATTCCAGTCAGTAAGGGAGTGCCATAAAGGGGGTGCTTCTTTTTGCATGTAAGAGCCAGATTAGTCAGGAAGTAAATGCTAAAAATAATCTGAAGGAAAGAAAAAGGATGTTTTGTAGGAATAAAGGAGAAAATCACTGCTGCTTCTAGCTTGACCTTGTGAGGGAGACGTGGCAGGGAAAGGAGAGGGTGTTGCACTTTAGAGGGAGAACCATCTCTTCCATTTTGTTTCCTTTCTCTTCTGCTTCTTCTCTCCCTTATCTTTTCCTTCTTTTTTTTTCTTCTTTTTCTTTTTTTTTCTTTTTTTTTTTCCTTCTGTCAGACTTCTCCATATTTTTGAAATGCTTTAAGGAGAGACTGATTCACCCCTATTGAACACATGCTGGTTTGATTATGCTGGCTAATGCAGGAAGGGCTGATTGCAAGTGAGACCTGTTGCACTAGGTCATGTGCGAGCACAACTTTGGGCCCAAGGAGCTTGTAGTCTGATTAGATGAGGCAGACACAAGTTGCTGGACCACACAGAATATAAAAAAGTGCTGAAAACAAGATAGTGGTGCTTGGCCTTGCTCCACTTATGGCACAAGCTCAGTGGGAAGCAGAAGACAACACCAGATTTTCACCCAGTGGCTCTAAGGCATGAGCCTAGAAAACAGCTCTGGAGTGGGCCAGCCACCTGGGTTCACTCCCTGGGCAGCAATCAAGTTGGTGACCTCTCTCCAAGCTGACACAGCTCACGCCAGGGTGACACTGCTGGAGGTAATGGCTTTGACAGAACATGAGTTAACAATATAAGGCTGTCCCTTATGTTGTCAGGTTGGTGCCCCCTTCTTTTGCTGTATCCCTCACACCCTGGCCATGTCCCTCAGCAAGATCCCACAGACAAAAGGAGTTGGAAGACCTGAAGCTGAGCAGGTACAGGATCCCTGTTGGGGGTCCCTGCTGTGTGCTGGTCTCCCGGGGTCCCTGTCTCTTGACAGTCATGGCAGGAGCAGGTTCTGAGGGCTGCTCCCCAAACTCACCCCACTTCTTCAGGTGACCACTGCACAGCATGACACAGATGCAAGGATTACCTAAAAATAAGAAAAGCACGATGTCTGCTGTGAGGTTTGGTTCAGGAACGGTGATGTGGTAGCGCTTGCGCAGAAGATGATGAGCCCTGTGAAAGGGTGAGACAAAAAATGGGAATAGGGTGCAAGGAGCTGGAGCTGTTCCTTAAAGCAAATTTGGTGTATCCGGACTAGATTAGTTACCTACTTTGAGCATGTCAAATAATACCAATCAGAAATTTCTCTTCTGCCTTTCTGTAATCTGCATGTAGTCCGATCCTGATGCCTGTAGCAAAGCCATGTGCAGTGTGTTACTTTCTCCCAATGTGAAGTTTCTCTGCAAAGCGCTGCAAGTTGGAGCATCATTTTTTCACCAGTACAGGCCTGTGTGTACCTCCACAGCAGCACTTCGTTACCTCTTTCCTCCTCTTTGGACTCTAGTATGCTCCTCAGGACTGCAGAGGATATCTCCTATGTGTGAGTATATTCCTGTGATGCTGCCATCAGGAAAAGCTTTTTGCTTTCATCTGTCTCCAACTGTGGGCTGGTATGAAAGGGAAGAGGAACTGAGAGAATAAAACAGAAATTATGCTGATCACACCAAGGAAATGTATAACAAAAATTCTGGAAGCAAGAATTACTGAAGGGGATTTTTTTTTTTTTTGGAGGGGATTCTATTGAGGGGAGAGGACGACAGAAGAACCACAGAATATCTAGGGGTGTGGTTAAAACCTCCCTTGGCATGTGTACCTCACACACGTGAAGTTGCTTAGCTGATGGTGGGAGCTGTGCTTCCAGAGGCTCATGCAAAAAGTGTTTGACTGGAACAGGGCAGCAATGCCTTGGGATAATACAGTCTGTACCCTTTAATGCTGTACATTACCCTGACATCATAGCAACTCAAGAACGCTTAACGATTGCCCTGTAGGCATCTTGGGTAATTTCCACTATGTTCCTGATTAACATGCTCTGTGTTATTAGGTCCTGTCTTACTCGGTATCACGTAATGTGGGTGGCCAGCAAGAGTGTTAAAACAGTAATTCAAGTTCCTCTCCCAACAGGGCAGGGTGATAGGGAACAGATAACGCACAGTCAGCTCAAGTCAGAACTAAGGCTTGCTGGCTGAGCTAGAGATATTTCATTAGATGAATGATTTCTCATGACAGAGATTGCCTTTGTTGTTGCTCAGGGAGAACTTCTGCAGCATTTTGAAGTTACTAATCCAACTGCTACACAGCTTTTACTCCTTGCAAATGTTTCAGTGAGAGTCTTAAACATTTCAGTACTGAAGAGTTTTGTGCAGGGTATTTTGATACAACATGTCAAAGATACTTCTACTGTATTTAGCTTTAATTGTTAGTGTTCCTTTTTTGCAGATTACCATATGCAATAACAAAAGACACAATTAGACAGAAGGATTGTTTAGACAGTTGACTGTAGCTGTAGGTCTGTGATACAAGTGACCGAAGCATAGCTCAGCTTGGAAGAAAATTTGTACCAAGATGCTAGGGCAGAGATAGGTGTACACAGCCTTTATTTTATTGGTTACAAAGCAAGGAAATCAATGTGGTTTCTTAAAGGTAGGTGATAGTAGGATAAACTTTGCCCTGAAGCTTATGTAAGATAGCCAAAGCAAGATGAGTTCTTCATATTTCTTCCACAGCTTTTGCAAATGTTGTCACAAGAGCTGTTTGTAAGGATTGCTTGTGTCTATGTTTAGTCCTTCCTAAATTACCATTCTCCATTCCATGCTTACCAAACAGTAGTGTTCTAAAAAAATATTTCCAAGGGTGTGGAAAGCTATTAGCCATCTTGGTGTCAGTTTGTGCACTCAAAAATACATCTTTATGTCAGTTGCACAGGGCTTACAGTTTTCATAGCTGACTTTTAAGCTTTTCTTTAGCAAATACTATAAACAACTGCATAGAGGAACATGCACTTGGGAATCCAGCTGTACAGTAACTCATCTTTCTCAACCCTCACTTCTTGACACCTCCGTGGTCCTTGCTGCATTGTCAAAGCCAGTTTAGCAATTCTGGTATTTCTTAGTACTTAACATTTCTATTACATCAAGCTATAGCATGTGAAATACTGCTTTGTGACGTTTATAGTCATAAAATGACATTGTGTACTGCTTTTATTTTCTAGCAGTTTCTGATTAGTGAGTAAGGACTCCTTTCCCCCTCCCCGCTCCTAAAACAATATTCAGGCAATGAAAATTGCAATGGTACTGTTTTTAATCAGATTTCCAAAAATTTCAGTGGTGCTGTGGCCCTTTTAAGTGGGACTCTACAGATCTGTAAAGGACTGATAACAAGGGACATGTAGATGTCTTTGATGTAGAATCTTTTTGCTCTTCTTAACTTTATGGTTCAGTTTTCCCTTTATCCATCTTAAACTGAGATTTACCTTTTCTTTGTCAACAGTTTAGGTTTGGCATTGGATACTCACAGTGGATACAGTGGGCTAAATTCTTTAGGAGCTGAAACCTGGCGGAGCTGCACAGGGGATAGAAATAATGTGCAGTTTGGCTTAGTGTTGGTAGATAGTTTGTTTTCTGCAGGTGTGTTTTACAAATACAAGTTTTACTAGGTCACCTGGCTTCACTTTATTACCTTTTAACCCCATAGTTCATTCAAGCTCTGTATGGCTTTACTTGAATGGGCCTGACTGTGGTACTAGTTATACTGGTGAAAAGTTAAGAGCAAGTTAGCTGCTGTCAAGGCAACGCTGGACGATGAGAGCATCGATAAGTTCTTTTTATTCTCAGTTTTCTCTTGATTGCCTACAAGGTATATCAGGAGTATCTACCCACAAGGTATCCAGGTATACCTGGATTTTGGGGTAGATGAAAATCTGTAATGAATTTTATGGAAACTGTGGAGGAAGACTTACAGATTTTCCTTATAACTTTCAGTGCTCTAATCCTTGAATGAGACTTTTGAATCTTTGTTGCACTTGGTGAATGACTGTTGTTGTGCCATATTTTGTGACCGATGTCTAGATGTTGTTTTCAATGCCTGGGATGGATTTGCAAATGTGTAGGCAACTTATTTTCATGGTGAATTTGTTCTTCTTGTTTATAGAGAGCATGGGTTTGAACTGGCAAATTGCTGGGTGCTTTGGCCCTGATCCAGCAGAACTCGTAACTGCTGGCTTGATTTTAAGCTTATGAGCAGTCAGGTTGGAATTATTGTTAACTGCTTTGTTGAACCACTTGGCGCCCAATGCCTTGAGGTTAGAGAAGAAGAGAGAAATCTTGCTTTTCTGTAATCGATGCCAGTGTAAATTACATATCCTGAAATGTACTGTAGCATCCAGACTTTACACTGGATAAGACATAGGGGAGGAGCAAGTCTCAGAATTGTCTTTAGTGGATGCTCTGTTCATTGATTCGGTTACGCTTTAGTGATGCTAAAGGCAAAAATCTAACACTTGGTCCTTTTAAAGTGCAGAATGGCTATTGAGAAAGTATCTGTGTGAAAGACAAAAGTACTCTCTCAATCGGTGCTTATCGTAACTTGGACACCAGCGCTTACTTAACATGGATTTAGAGCAGGAGATACTCCCCCTTGTACAGCACCCACGAGGGAAGATTCGCCCTCCTACTTTGATTCCCACATTGGTGATTTCAGACCTCAGATACTACTTCATTATCTGTGTTACTTAAAGTAACAGGAGAAAGCAGCCATTGAAATGATTTTATTTTGTCATATCACCACTGTAATTTTAGTCTTGTTTGGGAGCCAAAAGTAAGGGGTAGTTACTCCAAGTCAGATATCTTTTTCTTTTTTTTTTTCCCTCTGAATGGATACAAAATCACTGATTTATTTTATTATTTTTAAAAGCGTAAATTTGGGTTTAGTTTGTAATATAAGACACTCCCAACCCTTGTGTTTCTTTGAGATAACAAATTCATCAGGCAGTTGAAGGCATCAGCTACACCTAACAGGACTTCAGAGGTGTGTGTTATCTCAGGATAGCATATGTCTTGTGATGTCTTACTACTTAAATAGCATTTGAAACAAGCTGCTGTCAGCAAAACCTAAATATTTGGGGAACGGGGAAGCAAAAACCACAAGGGAAACATGAGTTTTTTTGGAAATGTGAACCTCAGGTCTAAATGGCCTTTCCTTTTTTGTTGTTGTTGGTTTTTTGGGTTTTTTTTCCCTTTCCCCCCCACCCCTGAAACATTTTCAGGGTGTTTTAGCAGCAGAGGTTGCACAGCGGTGTCACGATGGTGAAAGACTGAGTGCAGTGAGTCAGGATGATAAAGGGATGTAAAAGGCTTCATCTCTTCCCCCGCCCCAGCTCTACCCCAAGGTAGTGGGAGCAGATGCTGCGTGTGGGCTTTGCCTTCTGCGTGTTTTGCTAGGTGTGCAGTGAACCAAAGGAGTATTCAGTTGTCTGGGATTTAGCCTTTATTCAGCAGGTAGTAAAAAAAAAAAAAAATTATTATTATTTTTTTTACAAGATAACGAAGCAAATAGATCGTTCTCTTGCCTTAACAGAGAATTCAGGAAGTACAGCTTACACTGCACATGGAACACATTAATCCTAAAACCCCTTATAATACTTTGCAGAAGTTTCTTGTCCTTACGCATGCCTGTATCCACACGCACAGCAATTTCCCATAAAAGTCTTAACCTTAAGTACTGTTGAAGCCTGGAGAAGCCTTGAAAAAAATAGTGAAACACAGAACGGCAAGTAAAGCTGCAACAGGAAAAAAAATAATCTTTACTTGGATTGTTCTGGGACAAACAATGGGTGTGAGGATCACTCACTTGTTACGGTAGTGCTAAATGTGTTTGACAAGGAGGCCTCAATGCTGTTATTTGTGTGGAAATATGGAGTGTTGCTTTTTTCAAGTTTATACACACAGACATGACTTATTAGTTATAATTCAACCATAGTCACTGTATTTTGCAAGTGAAGTTGTTAGGGATTTTTATCTCTGGTGTTATCAGCATGCAAGTGCCTAATATTAAGGCTCGTAATGGAAATGAGGTGTTATTAATGAATAATGAAATTTTTATGCACTGGTAAAATTTTCTGCTAGACTGACATTTCTTGGTCAGTTATATTAGAGCAAGATTATTATTATTGTTTTTTTTTTTAAATATCTTAGGATGTATTCAGTTAATTGAAATACTGAGTTGACTCAACCAGGCTGTCATGGAAAGTACTCTTCATACAGTATTTACTCAAATTCCAGTTTTGCAACTTTCTTTGAGGCCTTTAGAAGCCAAAAGGAAAGAAACACGATACCTAGGGAGGTGAAGGCTGGAATGGGCCAAAGATGTAATGTAATTAAAAACTCGGTCAAGCTGAAAAATGTTTGAGAAAAGCAAAGCAAAAATTCAGAAAGTCTCTGAGTGTGTGCACCAAGTTATAGGTTTAGATAGATCTATGTA
>VZTM01021112.1:56037-69203 GCA_013400555.1 Jacana jacana
TACCTCAGGAACCTGTGGGCAAACAGGAACTCGGGCTGGGGGTGGTGGGGCAGTGGATGGACCCTGGCTGGGGACATTTCCCTTTGATCCAGCTTGTTGCAATGGTCACACTGGTTGTGAACTGAAAGGAAGTGGTAAGAAGCGTTTGTCTTGGAGACCTTGGTCTGGGTTCAGGCTCTTGTCATCTGCAAACCATAGATGGTTTATGTAGGAATGGTAGCAAGTGGGAGCCTTAGGAGCAGCCTTGGAAAAAGAGCTGAATCAGTGGCATAAGGAAATAAACTAGAGGTAAGTGTGCTACATTTGTGTAAGCGGTGATATGGCATTAACTTACCAGTGGGAGGCAGGCAGGGAGGATGGCCAAGGGCTGGAGCAGCACAGCACAGGGAGGCTGGAACGCTGTGGGGAGCCAGCCTGTGTAGGCACAGTTGACGCTCGGAAAACCAGTATTGTTTAAAGGAAGGAAGTGAGTGATTGCGGAGTGCACGTGGAGAGAAAGTGGGGCACCAAGGAAGGAGGCGCCGTGTCTGACCATCATCCTGTTCACGTTTGGGTGTGGGAGTGCATCGGGGCAGAAGGTTACATGGTGCCCCTGCCTCAACCCAGCGGTCCCAGTGCTTGAAGCTGTGCACAGCGGCCGGGCAGGGGAAAGCAAAACAGGTAAAAGTTTCTTTCCCAAGAACAGTGGAAACTGAAAAGGGAAGGAGAAGTGATAACAGCGAGGGGTACAAATGAGGGATTCCATTCCGACACACTGTGCGTCTTAGTGTTTCACCTGGTCAATCACACACGGGTGACTTTGTACGTTTGTACCTTTCCATCCGAGTGCTGAGATGTTGGGAGGCAATTGTAACACTTGAAAAATATTTTGAAAGAAGACATTTGCAGTTCTCCTACGTTCTTTTCGCTTTCCTGGTGTGCAGAGAAAGGGAATAAATATATTTTTATCAAAAGGGCCATCGAATGGGAAGATTCAAAATTATAAAGTGCTGGACTTTGAAAACATGGCTGTTAAAACTGGTGTGGCTGGACCTCTTGGCTTAAACGTAGCATGTCATTTCAAAGGCACTAGAGCCAGATACATAACTTGCCCCAGATGTTTAGATTCAGTGGAGCAATCACACGTGGTGTTTTGAATGAAGTTGCCTATACCCTAGTAATGGGTATTTTATGAATAACACTGTAATTGCAGACACCTTTCTTTGCCTATATTTTCATACAAGTAAATTGGCAGCAATGGCAAGCACTGTTTGTCAACCCAGCTTCAAAATCATAATGTGTTGTTTTCTTGTTAGAGGTACTTGAAAGTACTTGCCATGTTTCTTTCCTTTAATGAAATTAACAGCTTGTTGAGAGCTAATGTTGCACGTTGGATTCATAATCAGTTTTGCTTATATGGAATATTTTATTTTCTGCCTTTCTTGCATTTTGGGGGCATTTATATAAAAACAGAACTTCCATCAGCTCCTGCTGTTTATTCTTAAGCAGTAGCCCTTTGTTGCAGCATCGCAGTGTTGACCCTGGAACAAATTGCTGTGCGTAACATCCAGAAGATGATGAGGCTTATTCTGTAGCTGTTATTTTCCAGTAGTCTTGTAGTTCATGGAGCAGTAGGATAAATCTGTTTAAGAACTTCTTAATGCTACCTGGCCAAAAACACATTTAAAGCAGTACGGGAGAAAATAGGCTTCTTTGCCAATCTCTTGTTTTACAGTCCTGAGAGTGCAGTTGGGAAGGCTACAGCATTCTTCCGGCATTCGGAGAGTCGGGATGTTCTCCATTAGTTTCGATATCTGTCTCTTCCCTGGAAGTGAGTGCACGTGCAAATGTCATACAGATGTAGTATGAAAGCTGAATTATGCCTCTCTTCACTTTAAACTGCAGTACTGTTCTGTTTTGACCCTCGCCCCTCACCCAAAAAGGCTTTTCCTCAGAATAGAAGGGAAAGCATTTCCCCATTCTTCCCTTGCTCAGGGGTTAACTACATTCTCGCTGCAACTGTACTTCAGCAAAAGCCAAAGGGAAAAACAAGACTTCTGACAAAAAGGCAGAAGTTTTAAGGCTAGCTTAGATTTTCTCTTCTTTTTTAGGAATTAGAAGTCTTTACCAATTTCAGCCAAAAGAAGAAACCTCACCTGAGTTTCATCCACGTGCTTTTCTTCTGAGAGAGCTTAAATCTCTCTGTTTCCTCATCCTCATGTTTGGTTGCTGGTCGGTGACAGCCAGCTCAGTTAAGTTGTCACAGGTGCAACTGTAAGCAGCTAGCAGGAACTGAAGAAACATGGGTAATCCCAGTTAGGAAATCCCCTAGTAACTTGCTGTTCACTTGAAGTAGAAGACCAGAAAGGCCGTTAGTGGCAGTTAGAAAAAAAGGAAGAAAAAAATAGTATTTTAATGCATGAATAAAAATTTAAAGGGCTATATTCTCTGCTCTAGTTTCTGGGGTTAATGTGTTAGCACAGCTCTTCTCATAGGGCCTTCTGTATCTGGAATCCTGAAACCGATGAAGAAATTGCTTGATTATGCTCTGAAATCTAATACTGTACCCTGGTTCTGGGATGTCAGATAAGCAGTCAGATTAGATAAAGTGGTTTGTTTTTATTTTGCTATATTTTTTTCTATGTGTGCCTTCATGCCTATTAACTTTTCATACTGTCACAATCGCCGGTATAATATTTTCCCCCTTTATTCTTAAATACCCTCCCCAATACAACAAAATGAAACAATCCATTCTTTCAAGATTCCTCAAACCAAACTTGTTGATATATTCAGTTGAGAAATAATAAGAACAGTATACTTTTTATGAACAAATGTAACATGGAGGGTGTTTTTTAGTCACCCAAAATATGAGGTAATGAGACTGTCAAAATTGGCTTCTAAGCTTACATGGCTTGTAATTTATGTTTGTGGAAGAAGATTAATTGAGCAGATCTGAGACAATTTCAGTGTTGAGTTTGGTTTTTTGTTTGCTTGCTTGTTTGTTTGTTTTTCCCAGAAGTAGAGCTTCCTGTCTGTCTCTGGAAAAAATGTTAGCTTTTTTTTGAGGGAGGGGCGCGGAATATGTGAAACGCATTATTTCACATGCTGGTTAAAAGAAAAAATTAACAAACCCTTTATGTCCATCAGCTCTGTTGATTAAAAATGCTTAAATAGTTTGCTTCTTTTCTTTTTTTTCCTCCTTGGTTCTTTTAAGGAAGCATCTTGCATTTTCACAGAATTTCCTACGTGATTTTTTCTATTAGAAAGAAGATGAATGACAATGTCACAGAATCATTTTCAAGTGGAATGCTTGGCAGCGTCCCCAGGGGGAAAAATTAAAAAAACCGCAAACTTAAATCAGGAGTTAAAGAGTAGATAATGGTATATCTGAGAGCTATGAAAGTGTTTCTGACCAAAATCATCCAGCAGGATTCCCCACTGCGTGTTGCTATTTTCAAACATGCAGCTGTGTCTAATCATCTGAAGCTGCCGTACAATGCAATTAATGTTATGTGCCTGAAGAGCCAGGTAACAGGGCAGCTGACCACGGGTGTGCACAAGTAACCTAATCTGTGTATGCAGTGTCTGCATACGAATGCAAGAGAAGCAGATTCAGCTGGACACAAAACTTTGCAAGCCCAGCTTGTGGGCCAGTCTGGATGCAGATCCGTGGAAGTCGAGTGAGAAAGCAGCAGAGAAACAGCCAGTCAGTTGGGAGCACAGTGCTTAAAGTTCAGGGAGAGCATTTCTAAATCCAGTTTCAAGCCATAAATAAAAACAATCCGGCAAATAGTTACTGCAAAATTAGAGGCGTTGTGACTTTTTAAAATTTCTGAACAGCTGATACCATGACCCTGTATTCTTTGTTATTTATGGAAATGTGTTACTTGCCAGATTGTGAAAATGGCTGCCTGCTCGTATATATATTATTTTTGAATCGCTTACAAGTTAGCAGCTGCATTTTCACTAAAAGCTTAATAAAAATGTAAAACATGGAGAAGGCGACATCTCTTTATTAGTACCTAGAAATGAAACTCTTTACATGCTTAAACATTCAAATCATTTGTGCAAAACAAAAAGGCTGGAAAAGCTTTCCCAAATAAATGATTGTCATCAAAGCTTCTTTCCATATAAGGATCATATTTCAGATCTAAGCCTAACTAAAAAGAACAGAAATATGCGATCATCACATATTAATAAATGACTGCTTTCTGATTGTTCAGTAATTTTACTAGGCTTCCTTTAAAGTGCTGTTAGTTGGGTGGTTTTTTTTTTCCCTACATTATGAAGTTCATTTGAACTTTAGATCTTGCATTTTGCTTAGATGTTGTAAGGCAAAACTAATCTTCATAATTGATTTACTGAATGTGGCTGTTTGTATTTGCCTATCCACATCAAATACTGTACAGGCATTTTGACTTTGTAACTAGTTGAGAGATTATGTGGAAGCAACAGAGTTTGTTGGTGATAAATTATTTGTGTGCAAATAATCTTTTTCCCTTTCTGTCTTTCCTTCTCCCCACCCTGCCACCATACCAAGGGCTCAGCTGTAAATTTCTTACTGAAAACTGTTCAGTCTCTCCAACTCTCCTGTTGCCAAAATGATGTTTCAAACTGGGTTCATCTGCTTGCCTGGAAGTCTGTATTCATAACCCTTAGGAGTGGAATAGCTGAGAGTTCACCTCATCAAAAGCAACTGCCAGCTGTACATGTGTGTCTACAGCCTGACTGCTACATGCAAGCTATTGTGCAAGATCTTGGTGTGAGAAAAATACTTCAAAATGAAGATGGGAGCAGGATTTGGTTTTGCTGTTTACATGAAGCGTGGGAGAAGGGGTGCTGCCATTTTGTTCAGGCAGGATGTTAATTAGTTTCTGGGCAAAATGTGGCACCACAAAGTTGGTGGAAATGATGAGTGGAAAGTTTTGAGTACAAAACCAGTGTTACTAATCTTGGACTCCACAAGACCAAAATATACAGGCTCCAAAATTCAGTCAAAATAAACAAAATTTATATCCTGGTAGGTAAAAGTATTGATTTGAACAAAACCTCCAGGCCAGTTTCCTAACAGGCTGAGCTGGAGACAGGACAGCTTTTGGCAAGAAAAGTTTGAGTTTGTCAAAAAGGGTGTAGCATTTTTTTGCTTTTGTGAGACATAAGCCTAAGAACTGTGCTCTCTACAGAATATATAATACTAATTTGACAAAGCCCAAACAGGTTTTTTGACAATCCTTACAATTCCAGTATACAGTAGCTTGCCTTATATGCAAAGAGAGCGCCCTAAGGCTGGCGTCTAGACAGAGCCTCAGCAGAGGGAATTAAAAACAGTCTCTGATGTCCCTAAATTTGCAGAGAAATATTTCTTTTGACTACCTGCCTCTCATATTTAATGAAAAAAATGTTACATCTCTGTTGTGTTGTGGGATGTGCGAAGATAAGGAAGGTGTTTCAGGTGTTGCTTGTCAAAGGATGTGCTAGTTCATGGCTTGTTCGAATGCTGCTGCTGAGCTGCTGCTGTAGGGAGTAAACAGTGGGGCTGCTGTTCTTAGACAATCCCATTCAATGTCTCAGGCTGTCATTGTAGTAAAGGATTATGCTGACATTATAAACCATACAAAGAAGGCTCAGTGAGCTTGACCTTCTTAAATCTAATATGAAATTGTGATCTGTTTTGCACCCTGCAGTGTGGACTTAAGGAGTCTGGGATGGTGATTCTACAGTTCAGTCATGGTGAACTGAAGATAGATTGTCCCCTCTTATAAGGCAGTAGTTATCAGGACTGTTAAAAGTTAACAGATTCTTCTTTGGTGTATTAACCTTGCTCCATGTTTCAAAGATGTGCTGGCATTTGCTACCATTGGAATTAATGATGTCGTTGGAGTAAGTACTTGGGTAACGGCTGTGTCAGGATTGATGCAGCGTAGCTCGTGTTGCAAGTCTTAGTTCCTCAGGTGCCCAGTGTAGTTTGTAAATAGAGCTCTTCCTGGGTTTATTATATATTTATTTTAAAAGTAACATCAAAACTTTGGTCTGTCATAGTAGTAAGGCTCTTTATTCTTTGATTGTAGGTCAAAGTCACTTTATCAGGAAGATGCATGCTAGATGCTCAATGCAAAGTACATAAGGGAATGTGAGGCAAATGCACTTCTCGGCCTTCAGCTCGACCAACCAACCAATCTGAACCTCAAGTTCAGATTTAGCTGGTGTATTTTATTCTGACAGTAAATTGTGCAAAATAGCTAGACGTGAAATGCTGTTTTGCCGTTTCACAAAGGATAGTGCCTTGGGTCTCAGAAAAATTCACCTCTTGTTTGCAGATAATCTGCATTCTGTCATCGGTGCTTGCATCATTGGCAAGAGTTCCCTGTAGTGCCCCTACATCCTTCATCTGGAGTGCTCTTTGCTGTTGGTGAACGTCAGGTTTAGAGTTTTGAATAATAGGCTGGGACTCAAATGGATAACCTCTATCAATTATTCATGATAGATCTCTGAGTAGCCAGTGTTCAACGCTGACAACATTCATACCTTCCCACTGTAATATGAACTGTAAACGATATAGTGATTGATAGACTACAGATGACCTTTGGTCATTTTTATTAATTCCTGTTGCTGAGTTTTGTAACCTCTTTTCCCTTGCTTATGCCATGGAGCCACTGGGTTTTTAAACTTCCAGCTGCCCAGAGCTGGGAGAGGCTCAAAATTTACTGCTTATTATCTATTTATATTCTTTGCACCAGTTCCCCTTCCTTTAAGGTTAATAGTTGTATCATCAGTTTCTTCAGCAGGATTGTACATATTTAGAATAATACTAGGGGAATGAAATAAAATGTGTTTAGGGGATTCTGTGTTGTGGCTGATGGTGAGTAGAGGTGAGTAGAGCCGTGGGGAGTTCTTCTGCAAAAGCAGAGAAAAGAAAAGATGCTTGCCTTTTGCTCGTGGCCTGCTTCTGTTTGCATGGTAGGTTAATACAAAGAAACAGATTGAAACAATATGCAGGTTGGGTTGTTTAGCTTCCTACCGGTATGCATACGGCAGTTGCATTGTATGGTCCATATTTTACATATACTGTGCTGTGAAGAGCCTCAGATGCAAATTTAGCATAATTACAGAATAAGCTGAAGCATTTGAATCTGTTTACTCAGTTTCCTACTGGACAAGTGTTTTCTAAAGTCCAAAATTAGAAAAGGTTCTTTAATTTTGCATCTGTGTTGCTTTCAGAGAACTTCGCTTTCAAGGACAATATTTTGGGATTTTGCTAATTTCTTTGTGCTGTAGGTACGGATTTACAGAGACTTAGTTCTGCATTTCAACATGCTGCTTAGGAGTTCACAAGAAGGGCATATTTAGAAGATAAGAATAAAATTCAGCCAGACTTGGGAGAAATTAACACTGGCCCCCCGTACCGGAAGACAAAGGGGGAGGGGGGGAGAGTCCTAGTTCATGACAGCAGCTAAAAGTAACCCACAATTGGAAGATGAACGAGAAATATCCCTTATGTAGGACCTGGATGCACTCTGTTGCAGGTTCTGCCAGCAGAATTGTCCGTGTTAGGCTTTACAGCCATGTCACCCCCTAAGGGCTGGTGGAAGGGACCCCTAGTGCAGATGCAGTGAGATCAACCAAGTGATACTTTTTAACTGATTTTTGTGTAGACAAAGAGGATATTGGATGTAACAACACAAATAACAACCTTTTTGGGTTATCAGCATTTATGCTGATAGTCCTGTTGGGTGTCTGGTTTTGGGTTCTGGCCCAGATGTAGCCTTGGGACTTGGGGCATGAGGATCCTCGCAGTGACACCATGGCTGCTCTCCCCATCAGACCTGTGAGGCAGGGTTTCCTAGTGAGGGATAAGAGGGTTGACAGTAGTTTGTGTTGTAGTAACAGCTACACCACTACTCTGTTGTGGGTGAGGGTGCTCTTGTACCAGGTGTTTGTGCAAGCAGGGAACAAAAAGCGTCTGGAAAGCCTGCCACCTGTGCTCATAAGGTCACTTCAGTCACAGGCATTAAATCAGGAAATCTCTTCCCTTCAGCTTCATTCCAGGGAAGGAGCTGTGGCAGGCTTTGGCTGTATGCGCAGCAGGCATTCAGGAGACAGAACCCAATGTGCTAGTTTACCAAGCAGTCCTGCTGGCCCACCTGAATCCTGATCTCGCTGCCTTGCCTCCCCTGGCAGCCCTGGAGCACCTTGCTCCTGTCCCCAGGGAACGACGGTCCTTGTGCTCGGCTCTCTTGTATTCATGGTGGATATTTAGTGTAGCTGAAAGTAGGGCTGTTCTCCAGTCACCAGTCCACCTTAAGAGAGTGTTAGTGGCCAACATATTTTGTTGATCAGTGTGATTCTAACTCTGCAATAATATGTAGACTAACCAGATGGAGGCTTGTACCTCTTGTGATTGTAAAATTAACCAGCATCATTGATAGTTACGAGAGTGATGACGGAGACCCAGGCGCTGTCAGAACGATGTGCTTTGAGGCATGCTTAAATCTGTTAGGACAATATTTCGTGTGGGTGCATGTTCAGTACACAATTGAACAGCATGGCAAAGCGTGTCTGCCTTGCTCTCAGCTGTGAGGGTGGATAAGGGATGAAGACTAATCGCTACTGAGTTTGACTCGGCAAAGAAGGGGCGGGTCCCCCTCCATGCAGAGGCACATCCAAGAAATTTTAGTCAGAGGTCCAGGTGTTTGTATTTTTAAGTTTGGGTTGGTTTGGTATTTTAATACCTCAAAATAGGATTTTTTTTTTTTAACTTTCTCAGTAGAAGAGAAGTTTTTACTTGGAACCTAGTGTGAGAACTTCTAGGGAATCAGTGAGAAATTTCTAAGAAACAGCTGGAAATAACAGTGGAGAAGGCAGTGCCATCTCTATTCTCTCCCTGCCTCACAGCCCACAGATATACTGTAGATCCCTGTGCATTTACATCAGTGACTAAGGGACCTATTTAAATGAATGAACTTCATGAATTAATAAGTGGGGGCGGGGGAGGGAAGAAACCTGCATTACAAAAGGTACTTTGTTCTTCGATGTTGAGAGTAAGTTTGGTTTGATATTTCATAACACAGTGCTGACTGTCGTTTGCTGTATTTCCTAATGCACTCCTAGTAATATGAGATCGCACCACAGATTCCTGCTATTAAATGGTTATTCAGACGCGTTGTGCTACCAGCAGCTTTTTGCTTGCATGTGAATTATTAGGTGTTTGAATTAGCAAAATGTGTATTAGCAAAGTTTTTGGTTTTCTAGTGGTACAGCAGGCACTTCAGCCATTTGGTCGTCAGCTACAGTCGTTCTGTGTTTGACCTTCTCAAAATAATGCCTGCTAGTGCCCCTGTAATTAAACATCTGTCAGGGGTTTCAAAAAGCCCTATGGGTTTTCTTTTGGGGGGCGGAGGAACAAGCCCCTGCTTTTTTGGGGAAAAAAAAACAACTATGTGTGTTGCAGCAAAATGTGTTTTGGTTGGTTTCGCAGGAGGGCAAACTTAGGAAATCAGCAGCTTTCTTCTCCATTTTGGCTGATGTAAATAAGCAGGAAATTTATTGAGACATCCGGCGCAAACCTGGTGTGAGAACAGAACTTTGGGCCTCATGTGGCAGCTTGAGCAGATGGGTGCTTCTTACTATTTCTTAAAAACTGAAATGACAGGGAGAATAGGGTTTAAAAATCACAGCTTCTATTGCATGCATTAATTAAAGGAGTTTAGAGTACTAGTTTTATGTTATTGTTCTAAAGCATACGGTCAGCTACTTTCAGTTTTTAAAAGTACTCAGCCCTTCTCTGGGAGCCACGGCTGTTTGTTCAGTTAAATTCCTTCTGATTAAGGCTCCCTGAATAGTCATTGCCTTCATATACCGAGACCAGCTCTGTTTTCTCTATGCTACGCTGATAATGGGGTCACTGGGAGATTTCTGAATTACAAGTTCTAACTGAAGTTATGGCGCTTCAGGGACGCTTCGCTGCTCAGCACAGACTGATGCGCCTCAAAGTACCATTGGAGCACTTGGGGCAGTGGCTCATACATTTTTATTCCTGACTTGTTTTGCTCACAGTGAGAGCACTGTAGCATTTTGGTTATTTACTATCAGGTCCAAAATATCATCATTTTGTTTTAACATGGAAAGAAGTTGGAACCCATACTCTACAGTGATCTGAGTGATCTAGAAGTACTGGATTTTTTGTCTTTTGATCTTTTTTAGATTTTTTTTTTCACCTTCAAAATGGAAACCTGTAGATTTTTCAAATCTGAAAATAGCATGCATCAAGAGGGCCGATTTAGCATCATTGGATAGGAGAGGTGAGCCTCCTCTGGGGTCTTAAACTGATGGGTTGTGACAAGGTAGCTTAAAGGAAAAGGTCCTTATTATAACTGTCACACAAGTTTTATTTTAAAATGTCCATCCTGTGGATACTGTGGGTCTGTTACTGGTTTTGCTTATTCCAACAAAACTTGACATTCCCTGGAAGAGCAGATGTTCATGGAATGAACTCCTTCTGGGGAATTAACTAATTAAGAAGATCGAGCTTCTGTGTTCTTCCAAACTGTGTATCCTGAGGCTGCAGTGTGGTGTCAGGGTTCTTCCTTGGCAGTGCTTGATAGACACACATGCTAAGACTGGGTGAAGACCTGTAACCATCTGCCAAGCTAGTGATCCAGTGCTGGAGTTCAGCAAGGGAAAGGGGAAGAGCTGCCAGTCCAACAGTTTACCTGTTTTCCCTTTAAACTGATGATCAGGAGAGCGTGGAGGTGGCATCCATTTCCAGCAATTTGCTGGAGAGCCTCTCTTGGTACCAGTTCAGGGAGTCAGTAGGCAGAGGTGATTTATCCTTTCCATCTCTGGCCAACTTCACCTTCGCCTTTGAATCTGGGATACACAAATATCTTCATCAGCTCTGAGACTGACCTAGCGATGAGTAGTGAAATGATGATGATGAACACAAGTTTTGAGTCTCTCTCCTTTATTTTTAATTTATTTTTTGGTCAAGCTGGGAAGTGCCACTCCCAGCAGTTGGGAGGAGCACCTTGCAGGAGCTGAGTTATTGTTCTTTGCCTTATTAAGTGCTACAGCTCCCTGTAACAACCTACTAAGCTGTTAGGGTAGGCTGATCTATCTTTAGACGGAATTGACCCATTATCACCCTGAGTCTTCATGTCTTATAGGACAGGCCACACCAAATAAGGGATTTCTTAGATCCTCTTAGATGTAGGAAAGAGCTTGGTAGAAGAGATAGGTTGATACCCACCCTTAACTAGACAATCACAGTAAAACAAGCAGTTGATAGTACATATTTGGCTTTGGGGAAATGGAAAACCTCCTCAGAAGGTGTCTCAAAGAGAGGTGAGAGTTGTTAAGTGGTGTATTTTCCATTTTGAGGGTGCAGCCATTGCTTGGAGGGAGAATCTGCAGGATGGAGAAAACTAAATCAGCAAGGATTTGGGGGTTGAAAAGACTGGCAGAGGGATAGAGACACTCTGCACAACCCCTCCTGGTGCCTTTCAACCTGGTTTGTAAAACCTGTCAGCCTAGAATTTGGAGGCAACTTTAACTGAGTTTATACCGATACAATAAATTTCTCATACTTAATTTTAAAATGAAGGCTAGAGAAATTTCATGAAAGCTACTTAAAATGAGTCTAAGATCCAAATATGCATATTTTGAAAGTACTGTTTGTAGTAGGGTGATATTATAGAATTTAAATCACTTCTTTCCACAGAAAATAATTCATGTGTTGTGATTCAGTAATGTTCTTAGACAAAGTGTTGCCTTGTTTTGTGTAGGGTTTTTTCAGCCTAGTAACAAGATGACTCAGATAGTAACCTGGATAATTAGGTTACTTAGAAACAATTTCTATTAAAAATTTAGGTTTATGTTCAAGTTTGCTACCAGTAGTAGTGGATTAATTTGGAACCAAAATAAGGTATGCATCAAAATTTTACCTCCATTTTAAAGTCACTTCACCTTGTAAATACAACACTGCAGTAACAGTGCAGTTTTTAGGTAAATGGAATGAAGATTTTATTTTTTATTTTCTAGAAGAGCTGCTGTGGTACTTGCACTTTGGAAACAAGGATTGTGTTTTACAACAATATTAAACGTGTTGTATCTGTTTTGTTTCTATTGAGAAGATTTTCAGGGTAAAACGTGACCTCACTTTGAATTCTGACACTAAGCAGCAAGAAAATATGTAGCACAATGCAAGTGCCAGTGGTATTCAGTCATGTGAAATTCCTGGTAGTTTAACTGAAGTCTGAATTTTATGTTTAGGTTGAGGGAGCATGAATTTCTTGAGCAAGAGTTATTGCCTAAAGGAAGTTTTTTGACTTTCCATAAGCACAGATATAATGCACTGAAAGTATAGAAGTTGACAAAAACTGAAGAGTGGTGTTGGGAAGGAGAAGGGTGGAGAATGTAAAACACTGCTTGTTTATTTTAATGCTGTTTATTTATTTTAAATTTACTTTTTTATTTTTATAATGACTGGGATTTTTTTCTCCCCTATATAATTATTCTAGAGCTTCACTGCAACTAGTTAGCTTGAATGGAAAGAAGGGATAACCAGGCTACAAACTCTGAGTTAAATACTTAGTCATAGTAAATGATGAAGACTGGATATGACGTTAGGATCAGTATGGTTTTTCTCAATGTGTTACATCTTTAAAAACTGGCAGTGCACCAGCTTATTAAGTTCCCTGCCCTGGCCAGGACAGGTAGTCAAAGAACCTCAACTGAACTTAAGCCAGAGACTTTTATGTGGAGAGTTGAGTCGGGTAGAGGACAGATCTTCTCAGTTGGAGATAAGACATTCTGACTTCTGAGTAACAGTGCTCCTTTTCCAGAGGACGGACAACTTTAATCTCAGAGGGATTGAACAACTTTCTCATGGTCCTTTATGAGACTGAAGTATGTGGTAAAGCTGAAAGCTGTAACTTGGAATGTCTTTGGATATCTTTAACTACAAAACCATCCATCCTTTCAGACACAGGTTGTTTTTTTTTCTTGTGAAGCAGAGAATGAAGCAAGACAAAAGGACAGGGGAAGATTACTGGTGAGTAGCAAGGGGGATGTGGTCTCAAGGTAGTGGACGGGTGTTGGGGAAAGAAGTCCAGAAGGCATCTTAATGGTTTTGACTAAGGCAAAAGTAGATGTAATGAGCTTTTCCATGGGCTGGATAATACAGAGAGAGA
>VZTM01021112.1:70545-88777 GCA_013400555.1 Jacana jacana
TTGTGTTTTCTTCTCCCGTGTTTCTGCACTTTTCCTCAGTGGCTGCACTGGGAAAGCTGAAGCAATCCTTTCCTGCAGAGAGATGCATGTGGGCTAACTGATTACCATGCACCAAGAATGACTCCCAGGAAAGAAAGAAAGAAAGAGATTGGCATTACCTCATCCTACTGCTGACTGCCCAAACTCCCGCCTGGTTGGATGGAGATCTTTCTACGTAGCAGGAGCAGTGAACGAAAGTCAAAACCCCCCTGTGTTGGAGGTTTTGTTTCCTAGAAAATGGATGCTTTTTCTACCATTTGCAAACATGGTGCTTCCTGTAAAGTGACCTATGTTAGACTATTGGGGTCTGTTTCTTTCAAGGGAGTTTTGGCTTTAAAAGGAGGAAAAACAGTGTAATATAGCATGCTATATAGAAAAGCCCATCAAAATACTCTGTCTGTTCTTGGCATTTCTCTGATTACACCCCAGATCACTGGCCCAGACACCGCTTCAGCTGTGAGAAGGTTGTTATTCTTTTTGTTTTCTTAGTGATTGCAAACCCTTTGACATAGAGTGAGTTGCTCATCGCAATTAAACACGTGGGCAGATTGGAGGGGATGGAGCCCCCGTTCTGCTCCGCGCGCGCCTGGTCATGGAATGACTTGTGTCCCCATCATGCGGAATATGATGGGGACACGAGTATGATGGGAACACAGTACATGTGGTTTTGGTTCTGGATGGCAGAGGGGAGCTCAGCTCAGGCACTTCCCTGGAGTGGGGACCACGTGTCCCAGATTCACAGCTGGTGAAAAGTATAATGGGAAGATCCTGTGGGTTGCTGGCTGCCCCCTCCTGGACCATTGGCTAGTTCTCTTTTGGCACTGCGAGGCACTTCCAAAGTGCAGTGGTGGACGCTCACAGGTATTCTAGTGACTCCACCAGCACCAGCTTGTAGAATCAGCTCACATTCAGGGCAGGAAACTGGGCTGTCCCGAGCGAGCGGTGAAGCACAGAGGAATCCCACTGAGGGCTGCTTCTCCTGGGAGCGGTGTCCTACGTGGCACTGCTGTTGCCTGGGGATGCTTCTGCAGGGTGAGCCCTTCTTTTGGGGTGGTTTGTTCATTTGGTGGTTTTTTGCTTTGCCATATTATTTTTTGTTTGTTTGTTTTGTTTTGTTGTTTTGTTTTTGTTTTGTGTTGGTTTTGTTCTGGGGTTTTTTGTTAGTTTTGGGTTGTTTTTTTTTTTTTTTTTTTAATATATTTATTATTATTTTACTCTTCTCTCCTCCAAACTTGTCTGCGTTCCCTGGTGCAGAGGACTTGTCTGAGGCCACATGGTGACTGGAGGGGTGCATAAGTGTGGAGAGGAGGTTGCCACCTGTACTGGGTTAGCCATGCTTGGGGCTTGGTGGCCCTGAGCAGCAGCTGTGACAGCACTGTCACCTGTGGGGATTTTTTGGTGAGAAGTTCGGTGTGGTTTTGTTCGGGGGTATTTTTGCACCCTGGGTTAGGTTTTGCTTGGGCGGGGGGGGTTGTTTGCGCAGTGAGTAGTGTTTCGGAGCAGGAGGCCCGGGCAGCACCCGGACTAGCCCAGACGGGAAGGCAAGGNTTTCGCTCCCGCTTGCCAGTCCGCAGCCGCCCGGTGCCTGCTTGCTGCTGAGCCAGGGGCTGCCATCGGCACGCAGGGAAATAGCAGCGCCTTTAACGAGAGCGGAAATGCCGGGAGTTTTCTTGTGAAACTCGGGTTTAGCCGTGTTTTTTGGGGACACAGGAGCCACGACGGTGTGTTCGTGGCAGGGAAAGGTCAGATGTGCTGCACATGGTGATAAATTCGTAGGCTGGGATTTCAAGTGAGAGCTTTACCTGTATGGAGGTGAAGTACACCTTAGCGTATTACTTCATTGATGGGCACAGGTGACTGTTAGCTGTGTCACCTCTCGCCTGGCTGCTTTGAGTCGCTTCTGAAGCTGTTCCTTTTGATGAAAGAACTAAAACTGAGATCAGCTTGATGCAATGTGTGTGCTGTAAAGACTAGCTGTCACCTGGACCTAGTGTCTAGTCAGGTGTGCAGGTGGAGCGAGTCACAGATTAACTGTGTCTTAGTGAATAGATTTATAATGACACTGACTTTGAGGAGGATTTTCAAAATGCTTTATTTTCCTGACGTTACCCTAATCTGTGTATTTGCCAGAGTAGCTGTGATATTAAGTACTTCTTGGTGTGAGCTACTGGGGGGACACATATGCACGCACCATGCAATTGTTTACCTCTTTCTTTTTAGAAATGTCTGGGCAAACATCTGTTTTTCTGTAGGATATTTTTGCTATTTAAGAATCTGCATGAGCCAGATTAATACCTTAAACCCATTCTTCTTTAGGCAAGTTTTATTTCTGTCTGGAAGCATTCTTAAGGAGTCAACTGTGCTAGGGATTGGGGGTTGTCCTGCCTTCTGTAACAGGAGGCTGTGGATAAATGGCACCTAAGTGACGTGGGTGATCTGAGGAGCTCTGTCACTATTGGTAACTTAATCCTTCATTATTATTTTTTCTGTGGAGATCTATGTGCACAAAAGCAGACCTTGCAACTGATGGCACAGCTCAGACGGTGGGGTGGGGAGGTGGTTTGGTTACCTCAGTTCCCCTCATCCCTCCCCAGTGCATTGTTTAATCCTGCTGGAGTTGCTCTGACCAGACCTGTCACGTGCTGCTGGGAAGGCAGATGGCCTTCCTGAGTTTCCAAAAAATCAGGTCCCCGTAAGACCTGAATGCAGGGGAATAATTAACACTTGAGCTCCTCAGGAAGAGAGTTGTCAGTACTACTTGCAAAAATACACCGGGCCACAGAAACAATGCAGCTTGTTCCTCGTTCCCAGTGGGGTGCTCCCCCATCCCCCTGGGTTTGCACATCTGACAAGAGCTTACATTCAAGTGGCAAGCACCTTTTTGTTTAAGGACACCTCCTGTACATAGCTGACCATCAACATTTTAAAATCTTCCCTTTGTTAATCCTCAGGCAGGCACAGGGATTTTTCATGCTGCTCTCTCTGGGCTTTCTCTCGGTATGGAGGCAGAAGACAGCAATGGAGTTAACTGAGCCTCTCGCCCAAAATGACATTTGCAGGCTGCTGCAGGCACATGTGTAGAAGCTCTTTTCTATCCAAACAAGTTTGTAAATTGCCCTTAACCATACTTTTCCTACTTTCCTGTAGGGTTTGTAACAGAGAAAAAAATCTATAGTACTCCCTCGCCTTTTGGGATGTGTGTGTGTGTTGGGTATTTTTTCAAATCCTTTTGAAAAGGAGAAATTCCAGATTAAGCCAGCCTGTGGCAGTGTTTTTCAGCATTTCTTTTTCTTCTGCTGCATTTAAAGCTTAAGCCTTGGTGCTAATTGGAAAAGTTGGGAAGCTTCCTAGGTGCTATATGCAATAGTTAGTTTCAGTGTTTCATAATATTTTAGCATTTTACCAGAGCTCTTTTTAAAATAAGTGTGTGATAAAAATTATTTCTGTACCTATGAGCCAATATTATTTTTGTTGTCTTTGAAGCTTACTTTAAAAGTGATGTGTTGCTATTGCCATTTTTCAAATAGCCTCCTCATCCTCCTTTAGCATAACAATGTTTCTATTGTTGGAAAGATTCATTAAACACATTTAGAGCTGGTTCTGTTGTTTTCAATACACCTTTCAGACATCCCCTTGTCTCCTCCTGACCTTCCTGAGCCGCATCATGCACCATGGGATGATTCTCTTCTGACTTCCTTCCCAAACAGAAGGCTTCCTCTTTTTTGAAATGAGAAGCCTAAACAGCAAAGCTGAATAGATGCTGGAATTTCTGAGATCTTTTAAATTACATCTTGAAAATTATTTTTTCCAGATTTTAAAAAGTAAGAATTTAAGCGAGGCCAGAACTTTGGTGCTCTCGTGAGCTCTCAAATTCTCCTCTTGGTGTAAAAGGAAAAGTGTCAGGAAAAATGCTAAAACTCCAATCCCTTTTAGAGCGCTGGTCGCCCCCAGGCAGCTGCCCTTTCTGCTGCCGTGCTGGTGGCGGTAGGTTCCAGCCTGCTTTGTCTATTAGTTCTTCAAGGGGATTATGGAAGTTGCCAGTAAATGGCTGATGTCTTTAGTGATCTGGGTAAGGCTGTCACAGGGTTGTTTCAAGCCAGGTCTGAAAGGCCATTTACTTTGCTGGAAGTGCCTCCCATAGTTATTGTTACGGTTTCCTCTGTTCCTACACAAAGGAGCAAAGGAGGACACTGGAAAGAAAGGGAAGGGGAAAGGAAAGACTACTTACCTAGCAATTAGCTAACCTGCAAATGCTGCTGCCTTGTGTGGTGGATGGGAGCAAGCACCACTAACGAGCTAGAGGCTGGGTGGTGGGGAGCTGGGTCTGGATGGCAGGACCTCAAGTATTTTCTCTTGAGGCCTTTGGCTTGGGGCTGCTAGTTTTGTGCCTTATGTACAGTGTGTTTGGTGCAGTTCACTGCAGTCAGTGCTGAGATGGTGTCTTGGCCAAGCGGCCAAAATCTGCACTCATGGCTGCAGCTGTATGCTCCCTGGTAGCTTTGGTTCCCTTTGGTCCATCTGGAGCAGAGCTGTTCTAATGAACTTTTGATCTGTTGATATTTTATTAGAGTCTTCCCGTACCTTAAGGAAACTGCACACAGTCATGATAGTTCAGTCTGTCCAGGCTGTGTTGTTTGTATGGTGTGTGCTTGGTTTGGCTGGCTTTTCTATTTCAGCCCTACTTTCTCTTTCCAAACTCATCTTTCCCCTGAAAGCCTGAGAGAAAAGTTAACACAAGGAAACAGATTTTTATTTATTTTAACCCAAGTACTGTATAACTAGAGAATCTTTAAATCCTCATAATGTTTTTAAAATCTAAGTTCACTGTTCTGTGATGTGCTACCAACTGATGTGCAGACGAGGTCCTTGGCACCTTAAGTCTGTGAACAGAGCCACTGGCCATGATAGCCTGGCCTTCAGCAGGAGAAACAAGGTAAGTGAAGTCATGCATCGCTCCTTATTTCCATAACTGTGCTACCTCTGTTACCATGCTGGGCTTGCTGGCTGTGGTTTAGGTATTTCTGCTGAACCATAGCCTACAGCACAGCTGTACCCTCTGTCCTCAGACTGAGCAGCTCTACTAAAGGGCTTTATGATGTATGGCAATATGCTACCCACTCTTAACAAACGATGGGAGAAATGAAATACTGGATGAGGAATGTTAAGCTGTATGGGGTGGCTGCCAGTCCACGGTCCTGGCCTGAAAAGCCTTTCTCCTTAAAGTACTTGAAGGAAGAGGAACAGGTGGTGGTCAAGAAGACGCTCTGGAGCAGACATTGTGGCAAGTCTGACTGTTGGAACGAAAGGGAAAATCTCCAGGAAGATTTACAACTGCTTGGGTCTATGTTTGGAGCCTGCTGTACAGGCAGGCTGCTGCTTGCTTAAAAAAAAATAAAAAAAAGTCTGAGTCATAATTTTCCAACTTTATCTGCAAGTAGTTTTGATGCACCAATTGCACTTCTTTTTTTATGCTTTAAACTAAAAAAAGCACACACACACACACACACACCCCCAACAAAACTCCCCAAACACAACACCCCCTACTCAAATCCAACTCTTGCAAATTTAATTTAGGTATCTTGCTGTGTTAATGGTCTCGTGCCCTTTCTTTTTCCTCTTTCTGCCTGCACCAAACTTCGCAGGCAGGGCCACACGTGCAGAAATGCCTAACAGCCCCAGAGCGTACTGGAAGTACTCGTCTTAGCTTTTGGACCAGTTCATACAGTAATTCTATTAACTCTGGAATTACGACAAAGCTATGCTAGAGTAAAATTGGTATCATCTGGCCTAATCACTTCCTAATTTTGCAGAGCATTCCAGGAGTTTTATATCCCATAATTTTCTTTAAGTATATTATGAGCAGCAACATCTAAGGCAATGCCAAATTGTACAGTTTTCATTTTGGCAAGCAGTCCCTGTAAGTGTTTTTGTATTGGGCCTATGTACGTATTCATCTCTCTCTCTATTTTACCTGTAATTTATAGATAAGTACTTACTGTTCCTTCACCACTTTCCAGGATCCAGATGGTGATGTGGGACTATAAAGGTGCCTCTAATATTTAAGCTGATGTAGTGCCTTCGCTCTGGTGTGGTGTGTGAGTGGGAGTGACGGACCCTTTTACCTGTGCCCACCTGGGCACTTTGGCATTACATATTCCAAAGGAAGACAAGCAGAGGTTTGAAGTTTTACGAGGTGGAGACAGAATAATGAAAACCATGAGTAATGGTTTGGTTTCTTGGCACTGTACTTTTGCTCGGCTGTAGCTGGAGCAGCCCTGCGAGAGATGGAAAGGCATCGGGATGCTCTTGAAACTCACAAGGCAAAGAAGGACCTGTGGAACGTGACCAGGAAGTCCAGTCCCTGATCCCAGAAATGGCTGTGCTGGAGCTGCCAGCAGGATGTGGCAACAGTATGGGGATTGCATGCATTAGTTGCAGCCTTGCTGTGTGAGGCTGGACAGACCAGAGTCGCCTTCCCTCGGCTCTTCTTTTAAAGAACAAGCTTTCTTCTCAACCAGCAAAAGCCCCATGAAAGTCTTAAGTACCTTTGGGTCAAGATAGTGTGGATGAAGGGTGAAAAAGGCTCTTGGAAATACTCTGATAAACAGGAGTTACAGCTTCACCTGCAGATAAGTACACATTATTTCATGGGGGGTTTCCCGTGCTGCTGGGCAGAGATTTCCCTCACAGACCTCTGTCAGAAATACACAGGTGAAAGGATCGGTAAGTCGTCACTAGCTCTGCCCTTCCCCAGAATTCCTATGCACCATGTATATAATGACTTCAAAAAAAGAAATCCCACTGATGAGGTACGGAGAGACGTGATGAATACTGGAAATGTTGTGTCCGTGGCACGATGCCAGCAGCAGCCATTTTACCCAAACGTGCACTTGACTGCACGCTCTGCAGTGAGGGCTTTCCTTCCCTCACCTTCACGTAGAGTCTGTGTTGACTCTGAAAGGGCTGATACCTGGGAGACAGATCCCAAAGCACTCGGCACTAGAAGAGAGTTTGCCTTTGGGCTTAAGCACAAAGCTTTTTGCACTTGATGTGTACCTGTGCGAAGCTGAGAGTGATGAAAAGATACTACGTGAGGGAAGAGTGGAGTAATTTACGCACGGAGCTGCTTTTGCAGACAGCTGGCCTTTGGAAGGCTTGTAATATTGGTACCCAAGATAATAACAAAACCAAATACTCTTTAAGAAGTTACATATAAGTAGCTGGGGGGAGAAAAAAAAATTTACTGTGAACTTTCAGGCTTGTTTTTCATCATGCCTCCGGTACCTAACAACATGCACTTGAGCCTGATGGATTTTGGACCTGATACCCTTTTCCACCTAGTTCCTCAGTTACTTGGTGCATATTCACTGACAGTGCTTGAAATTCCAATAACCCTGCTGGCATTTGCACATGGGGCTGTGTGGATGGGGGATGGTTTCAGGCCTTTTTTAAAACAAAACAACGAAAATAAATACAAAAAAAAAACCCAAGAAAAAGCGTTCCTTGAAGTGTGACATAATTCTAAAGCATTTCTGCTATGCAAAGGAATTTGTAATTTTACTGAGCTAGGGAATACCTTGTAGAAAGGGGTCTTTTGTGTGTTATAGTGTAACTGTTCTCAGACTCAGATTTCACTCATCTTAAAAGGTTAAGTTTCAAATTTAATCAACTAAAATTTTTGTGGGTTTTTTTCTCTAATTACTTCAATGACTTTCCGGATTCGTTTCAAAATGCAAAATTATCCATTATCTATCTCCAATGATAATGACAAGAATCATCTGAAATAATTCAAAAACCTCAACATGTGCAGTCCAGAACTGAACAAACTTTACTGAATTAGTTTGATGGTTGCCTATTCATGTTTTTTGCTGCCCAGATTCTAAGAGCTCAGTGGGTTTTGTTTTCACAAGCAGCAGGTGTCCTGCCGGACAATGCCAGAGAGATTAGTCAAATGGAGACTGGGGAATGTTAGGAGCCGGGTTTTCAGCTGGCCTGTCCCGCTTTCATCTCCTGTAGTGTCCCCAGTTCTGCAGAGGGAAGGAAGCTAATAATATAAGGGGGCTCTTCAGCTATTTGCACATTCGGGGCATGGTGGTTTGGTGTTTTAAGCATTTAACAGCCAGGCAAGAAAGCATCTTGCAGGTAAAGCTAGGAATTATGAAGGATAAAGTTAGTAAAATGAAGCAAACAGGTCTTCAGAATAAATCTCTATGTTGTAGTTCCAGGAGTAGAGGGAAGCCTGAAACAAATGTGCAAGAGAAACAGCTGAAAAATAGCATGGTCATATTAGAAGATGAATTCATGGGTCCAAACATTAGTTGTTTAAAATCATGGCAACAATGGTAGTACTATTCGGGAAGAAAAGGACAAGGAGAAAAAGCTCTATTTTGTTCCTGTGAAGTTCCTAAAAACATTAATGCTGATTTGATTGGATAAGAATTTCCCCTCTCTGGCCCCACTCCCCAAAACCAGGAATGCAAAACTGTAGTTCTCCTTTCTCTGCTTGGGAGATGATGCTTTTTCCTAGTCAGCATCCTTTCCCACGGAGTACTTGGTTGCCAGTTGACAGTGGTCATCATGCAGCCTTGTGAAATTGTCAACTGTGAGATTAAGAAGTTATTTTAGAATCTGTAAGGTTTAGAAAAGGAGAACAGAGACCATGAATGCAGACTGTATCAAAGGGTTGCTAGTTCTGATTGGTAAACCCAAGATCTGGGATTATTTGCTAAAGATGGAAGTACAGTGTTAGAAATATGGATGGTGTGGAAGTGAAATGGTAACTCCCCAACTTCTAGCCACAAAAACAGTAGGGGGGGGGGAAACTTGTTGAAAAATAACAAGGAAAGGCAGTGCAATATAAAGCAGAAACATCTCACTCTGGACCAAAGGCAGGACTTTTGGGGGGGCCTGGGGCTCGTTTTCAGTGTGCCTTCGGGCTGTGGCGCAGAACAATGTTACTCCCTGTTCCCCCTCGCGCAGCCGAAGTGAAACCTCTGCAGGGTGGGTTGAGCTGGCTGACTGATAAACCACCTGTGTCAGGCAGCATCTCAATCTCCAGAACTGTGTTGGGTTTCTGCCCTGTTAAAAACCTCAGACCTCAGCCAAAAACACTCACTGTCAGCTCTAAAATTAGTTCAAGAGGAAGCAGGGATATTATTTGATTGCGTGCTTTCTACCCTTCACCATCGCTCTCTTAGCTGCTAGCCTGCCCCATCCTCTGGTACTGAGTCCTCCAGTCTGATCCTTGGTCATCTCTTTTTCTGAATTATTGTGGACCTGGTGTAGCTGCATCTGAAAATATCAAATAACGTGCAAAGCAAGATGAGCTTTGCAGATGAGAAACTGGATCCCGTATCAAAACAGCATAACTTTTTCTTCCCATTGTCATTGCAGCATGTGGCCTTATGCTGTATGAAAAGCTAAGAGGGTTTGTAGGAGTTCTCTCACCTCGTGCCTGCTTTGCAAACTGCATTTGGGATCTGCTGAGTGACGCAGCCAGAGCAGAAAGCAGGGGAGGTGGTGGATAGTGTGTGGAGTATTAAAACTAGTTGCATGCAAGCAGCTAGAACAGGGGGCATGGCTTGTGTAAGACAAATCATCCTCTGCAAAACAGCTACAGGGTCTCTTTGCCCAACCTGCACTCAGATGATAAACCCGCTGCTAAGGAGGCTCACAGGCTCACCACTGAGTGTTCCAGAGTCCATTCCTTAGCTAAGGACATAGGGAATTAGTATGAAGGGAAGGCTGGTTTTGCCATATGTCTACGATGCAGTTGTGGTTGTCGGTACTGGGTTTTGGTTGACTGTGCTGGTAGAGCAAAGAGTAAGTCAAGCTTTCTGCCTTCTTGTGTAGAGGATGGATTTTCATCATGCATTAATAATCCATGGTTTGTCCATATAGGCTTTACGGTCAAAGTGGTGTTCCACCTCTTCCCTTGGCATTTATTCTGCAAGCCGCAAATACACATAATTGGGTCATTTTTTCCCCTGCTTATGGTGAGTTTTCCTGCCTGCAATTACATCTGATTGTTGTGATAGACTCCAGTGCTCAGGAAGACATAAAAGTCTCTTTTGGAACTTGGCACTCCTCAGGAAGCCGCAGGAGTTGGCCTGTCACCCTTCCATCTTCCCTCAACCACGTGAGGGACACTTAACTTTTCATCTTTATTTTCTGCTTGGTTACTTTTCTGTTGCAGAACTCCTTCTGATTTGCCCATATTTGCAGATCAGCTCAGATATACTAGGAGAACAGAGTATTTTTAGTGGACCTTCCTTTTGCAGGATAAAACACCTTGATTTTCTGCTGTTAACATGCATTTTTGCCTTTTTTTCCCCTGCTGTGTCCCATTGTATTGTGCTTAGTGTGGGCTTTACATAATGGCCAGTACTATGGTATATATATGTATATAAAATAATGTAACCAGCATGGCCATCACATAAGTGTCATCTTCAGAGTGGTAGTTTTATTTTTATAATGAATACTTTTATTTGTGAAAGCTAAGCTGAAGAACCTTACCTAGTATACTCATATTTAACTTGCTGTCTATTGTAACATCTGTTATTTTCAACATTGCTGCTTCCCAGATTTTGCCCTCCCACTGCATGGGGCTTTTTTGGATCGTTTCCCTTCATTTGTCTTAGCCTGTTTTTTTTTCCAGAATGAATCTCGTTTAGTTATTTTCAGACTGCATTTCTATTCTCTCTAAGTCCCTGTGCATTATTTTCATGTACCCCGTTACTTTTGCAGCTCCTCCAAATGCGATATTTCCTAAAGATTTAAGTTAGCACGCTGTCTACAGTCTCTTCTGGATCATTAAAGAAAATACCAAGTGAACCAGGACCTAATGTGGGTCTTTGCAATACTGCACCTTCTTCCAATGTTATCCTTTGCTTTTATCATGATTTATTTGCAGCCAGTTTTCAAATTGAGCCACAGCATTCATCTCACAGTGCAAATCACTATCAAATGTTTACTAAAAGTCAAACACATCACATCTGCTCCTTTTCCTTCCACTCCTAGTGCTGTAATGCTAGCCAGAAAAGGGGCCAATTTCTAGCCTGTTCCGCTCTTCTGAATAGAAATCACAGTTTCATTGTTCCTCAGGCTTGTAGCCTGGTTTACTTTATAGGAAGCCTCATGAATTAAAACAGCTGTGCGGCTGTTTTGTGGAGAAACAGAGCTGGGGAGAAAACAAGTGGAGTTCATGTATGTGAGGGGGAGAAAGAGAGAAGAGGAGTATGTGTGTGGGGAGAAGGGTAGTCACTTTTACCTGCCTGTGTTAGATATGTAACTAAGTGATGGCAATTAGTTATATTTCTGAAGAACTGGGTGAATCTCTGAATGTTCCTGTGTTTCTAGACCATGGTTTCCTATAGAGTTAAGTGTTCAGTGCTGTCCTGCTTTCCTGCTCTGTGGTTTGCAATGCCATTGGTCTTTGAAGCTATGGCCAAACTGAAGGCATGAAGTGGCATCAGCAGCCACCTCCTAGCTGGGCACCTCGTAAATTACGTCCACTTCAGCTCTTGGCCAGGTAGCCATGATGCAGAAAAGCTCTAACATTTCAGGGATCTGGTAAAGGGACCTTTCTCGCTCTTACATGCACAGGTAATGGCTGTTTTGGGTAAGAAACAAAGGAATTGAGACAACTGTGGGTTTATGAAAGGGACTGTAGGATAAAAACGGAGAACATGCTTAGCCAAGAACTCTTGCTATAGGGAATGTGAGTTATAGTCCCTAGAGAGCATGCAAAAGGCATCCCATTCATGGCTTTTTGCTTTGACCTGGCCATAATAAAATCTTGAAAGTTTCTAGTGACAGTAATGCCTGCACTGCGCTGGTTAGAGCAATATTTTATACCAGTGAATTAAAAGGATTGTTAGTACCTCTTTTCAGCTGGGGCAAGCGGCTGGGAGCAGGCAGAAATAAATTTAATCTATTTTTCTAAAAAGGGTCTGCCCATATTATTGGGTTGCGTACTGTCTCCTCTTCCTTTTGCCTGCATCTCCTCTTTCCCCCTCAGCTTCTACTACCTGCTTGCAGCCCAGTCTGGACCGCCGCTCATGAGGGGAAGGATGATGGCACATGGCAGCGTTTCAGCCTGGGTGTTGATGCATCTGGAGTGCCGGGTCCCTGGTGGGCAGCAGGATAGGGCTAGGGAAAAGCTTATGCTGTGCTTTGTGCTGGTGAAGAAGTATGAGTTGGCCTCCAGGTGAAAAGCATTTTTGTCCAAATCTTGAGGGAGGGGAGTAGGAGTATGGTTTTGTTTTGGGTTTTGGGTTTTTTGACATTAGAAGTGTAGCTTGAGCAATTAACACAAGCATTGCTATTGAGGCTCCTGAACTAAGCATTTAAAATTATTCCTAGTATGTTCAGGACTGTTCATGTGAGACGTCAGAGGAATTGAATCTAGCAAAATGCTACGAAGAGATGTTAGAAGCTACGTTTTGTAATAACATTACAATGCCTTCATCATCTTCATACTCCATCCTACCTTTTCCACTTGGAAAGTCCTTTTTTCTTTGATGGCTGCACTGAAGCAAGAGTGCTAAAAGGACTGTAGCCACCTCTAGGTTTGCAGTTCCCAGTTTTGTACCTGTGGTTATTGAGGCGCACAGGATTGTGGTCTGTCTCTCTGCTTCTTCCTCCTCTGCTCTTCCCCAAGTACAGCCCTAAACTGAACAGTCCTGACCAAGCCCAGACCTACGTGTGTCACCTCGCACTCTGTTCCACTTTGTCCTCTTTGCTGAAACAGCACAATACATAGATTTTGACCAAGTCAGAAAGCATCAAGGAGCGTCTGAGGTACGGAGAGCAACCTGGGACTCTAGACATCTGCAGATGTGCCCCTTCATCACTGCTGTGCAGGTGGACCAAGGAGCAACTAGAGCCTCCCAAGGGGAGTAGTGGTGGTCCCCCACCTCCATCCTCTGCCTGCTGTGCTCAGCCTAGCCAGTAGGTCACTTCAGTCTCTGCTGAGTACTGCTATGACTGAATGATTTGGTTTTGCTTTGCTTTATGATTTACTATGTTGATCAAAGGAACCACTCCTTGTGATCGTAAAGAGAAGCCTTAAAATCTTATCTAAGAGCACAAATATTTTGGACTTTGACAGATGTGCTTTGAAAATAACACAGATGTGCAGTGTCAGATTTCACCGCTGCATGCAGCGTCTTTGTTTTAAACTATAAATTTGACTAGTAGTGCTGGGCCTGTGTTTTCCCAAAGCCTTGCCCCCTGCAACACAGGAAAAACAAGTTCTGAATTGTGGGGGGTTTTGTCCCTGAATTTACCCACTTAGGGAATTCAAAAGGGAAACAATCACTCAGCCCTGCAGGGCTGCAAATCTATGGGTTATTTTTAACCTAATTACCTCGAATTAAACAAAAGCTTAAGAATTTTTTGCTTGAATTGAAGGTGAGGCTAAGTAGTCTTTATTTGCAGTGAAACTCCAGCTGAAGACATGCTTCTTCCATTATGCCGTGCAGAATAATGCCTGTGGCATTGCGCTGCACTAATGAACAGCGCTTGATTTTCTGAAGCACTGGCTTTTATGAGTTGATGCGAGAGGATATGCAGCTCTAGAGCAGTTCACTCCTTTCCCATTCTCACCCCTCCTATGGATGCAGTGATCACTTTGGGCTGGTGACGTTTTAGATGGAGCGTGGTCTCCTTACACTTGCCTGGCAGTGGCTCATTAACTGCATGTTAATTGAAACTGAAAGTTTGTCAGATGATTCAATTCAGTTACATGTTAAATGGTTTCAGTGCAGTAAGCATTACTGCTGTGATGAAAATATCTGTGGAATTGATTTGTGAACTGATTTGGAGGGATTCGATGGCTTCGTCAGTAGCTCTGAGAGACCGGTGTTGGAAGAGCGGTCAGAGGTAGCTGTGTTCCCAGCAAAACAAATGCTACTATTCTCTTTCCCCCTTAAATGGCTTTAATTACTGCCCAGTATGTTCCCTCTCCAGGAGGCGTGTTAAGTAGATAAATTTACTCTGGAGAGCTGAGAAGCAAAGAAGAAAATGTGGAAGAATCGAAAGTCTGAATTCTGTAATGTAAATGGCTGAAAATGTTGAATTCCATATCTCTCGGTGGACTGAGCAGTCATAAAATTTTCCTGAGGTTTGATTCAAACATAGAAGTATGGTAAAAAAGAGAAGTATCAGCTTTAAACTAACGGATGGAAAATTTGAAATTTATATTATCCGTAACCCATCATTTATATTTGGCCACTGCAAAAGAACCTCTTAAGTGAGCAATTTCTTCTGTATGGTGTACCTGCTTATATGCTTGGTTTCTGTGTGGAGCCAATTTTTTCTGTGGAATTATAAACCCTTTGAAAACAGGGGCTTGTAATGGAAGCACTGACAGATCTTTAACTAGGTCAGTCTTATCTGGCTCCGTTATCCTCACTTGTTAAAGCATTAAATGGTTGCATATTTTGTTTGTTTTTCTCGTAGCCCCAGCATTTTAACATGGGTGTATTATTGAATTGTTCTTCCTTCAAAATGTCATGAACACGCAGCATTGGAGAGTTTATCCGGACTTTGCAGTCATCTTTAGAAGTAAATTGAATTGTCGTGTCTTATTTCAAGATTTCCTTGCTTATATAATGCATTTAGTCTGTAGTGTGTCGTTATGATACTAATATCAGAGTTTGCTTTTTCATCTGCTGTCTTACTCTAATCTTGAATTTTGCTGTGTCTCTTGGGCTCCTTTCTGCATAAAGTCACAATGATGGTTTTTTGTTTGTCCCATTCAGATGAAAAGCCATACCATTGCAACTTTTCTGAAGTGGAAACTCCAATGGTAACATCTGAACTCTCGAAGCTGGGAAGCCGCAATGCCAGAGAAAGCGAGGCCAGGGAATCTAAACCAGAGATTCCTGCCCTGGTGTCAGCCCTGGAGAGTGTCATCAAGCAGCCCTTTTCAAAATATCAAGATCTAAAAAGTTCTGCAGACATCAAGATGCCAGCATTTCACCACAGCCAAGGGCTTCCTTGCTCCAGTCGCATTGCTAGCTTTGTTTCTGGTGTGGGCCAGACATCCTCGAACATGGTTATGGACTTAAAAATGTCACTTGAAGTGCAGGCTAGTCGCTCAAGAGAAGATTTGCTGGACTTAAACAGGGAGCATCCTCTGATAGAAAAAGGTGCTGAAGCTCAAGAGGTGGTTCCACTCGATTTGAGTGAAAAATCGACAAGGGATAATTCATGCAATAAAAATCTGAATACATCCTTGCAGGCTGCTTTAATTGTCTACCCGTGTCCTTTCTGCAGTCACAAGACCTACTACCCTGAAGTTCTGTGGATGCATAAAAGAATTTTGCACAAAATCAGCTGTAACTCCATGGTCCCCCCTTGGGTTCAACAGAATGGATTCAAGAGTATTAAAAACAACCTGGTCTTTCTGGCGAGGAGTGGGCGTACAGGGCCGCCTCCTGTTCTTGGGGGTAAGGAATGCCAGCCTTTGCCCGTTGCCAGATTTACACGCACTCAAGTGCCAAGTGCATTGCCAGGGTCCAAAAGCAGCTCGCTCTCCGTCGGGATGACTGCGAAGTCCGGGAGTACGCATCAGTCAAAGGATGGTCATGCCTTCAGCCACTGTGCTCCATGCTTAACAGGTCTAGATGGGTACAGACAGCCCAAGTTAAACCATTCCCAGGAGCAATACGGCATAGCAGCACAGCAAAAAAGTAAATACGAAGCGAATTCCAAATTTATGCAAGTGGGGTCCTATAGCAGAAGCGTAACACCTACACAGACGGTCATATCCAGGCCTAGCACGCAGCCCACCAACAGTAAGCAAGTTGAAAAGTACATGGTTCCCCAAGGAGGTACGAGTTTTGCCCCTCCAGGTAAGCACTGTGCGTCTGACTCCATGAAGGCCAAATTTAGCCCACCGCCGCAGTACCATCCTCTGTGTAAAAGCGAGCAGTACACTAAACACGAAGAGCCATTGGTGCCTCAGAGGGAGTCCCACGTGAAGGCTGGGAATGAGATGAGGACACTGGCAAACTGCACAGCAGTAGCACGAGCGAGTCCACTGCTGCAGCCCCCGCCTAGCACCGTGGTAGTTTCTCCGGCTTTACACTCCAGCAAACAGGATCTGGGATCAGACGGGCATGAGAAACGTTTGGACGTTTTAAATATCTTTAAAACATACATTCCAAAGGACCTTGCTTCGTTGTACCAAACCTGTGGTGCCAACGGCCCTGTCCTGGATCACACAGGTAAGATTTGCACAGGCCCTTCTGTAGCTGAGGATGTGGCTTGCTTGTTCCTGCCTCGTCTGGAGTCATGGCATGCTGTTTCACAGTTTCTTCCTTCTCTCCCTTTAACGGGCAGGATTACAAGTTCATTGTTCTTATCATTTCTGGATAGGCTTGAATAGGTTTGTTTACCAATCTCTGTCATTGCAGAGTCTCCCCCTCATGCACCGTGTGACATTTCTGTCTCAGGTTAAATGTATCTGGTTCCACCTGGAGTATTACTGTGCCTTTGCCCCCTCCCTTCAAGTGAGCTCGAGTTACACAGATGTGCTGTCACTCGAAGATCCCCCTGATGTGCTGGTGCTGGCACACATCATCATCTTTTTGCTGCGGGCAAAATAAACATCCTCTGGGGCTTATCTGTGATGTTATTTTGGAGGTTTTGTTCAATTTTGTCTGCAAACAAGTCTTCCAACAATGGAGAGATATAATCACTTGTCAGTGTTCTTTGTCTTTCTTGACAAAAGTCTTAAGATCTTCCTCCTCCATATCAAAGACTGCTATCTTATTTTTCAAATGATTCTTTTGATCTGTTTGTATGTTTATAATTACATAGAGGTAGGACCCAATATGTGCCTGCTAATTCATATCAGCAGAAGAGGCAGTTGTGCAAATAGCCAGTTGAAAAGTTCAGGGACTAAAAAAGTATCAGAGCTCTCCTTTTGTCTCTTGCCAGTCAACTGCCATGTAAAAAGAAGATGATGGAAAAAAAAAAACCAACAAACTCAAAGCTATGTATTTGCATTTGAAACCATACTGTTTGATGATCTGCCAGATTTAGTTTGTCTCAGTGGAAACTGTAAATCACGCTCATTTATTAGTCTTGAGATGAGCTTGTGTCCCAGCTCTCACCATTTGTAAACGGTCCTATTTTTTTATATGCTGCTTCTCTGTAGGAGTTGTGCAAGGACTGAACTCCATGTAGAAAAGTGCATACTCCAGACCAGTGTTCTAGTGTCCTCACCCAACATCCTGTTCCCTGTTTTGCCAAAAGCACGTGTGAAATGGAGCTTCTGACCCCATTTTGCAGTTGGACATTTGAAAGTTGGTAGTTTAAGAACAGCTACAGTCCAGTGCCCAGAAGGCTGGTGCAAGTTGACCACTCTGGCAGCTGGGAGGCAAGGAAGGAGCCGTAGTGTTTGGTCAGATCTTAATGGAAGGCCTTTTGGAGAAGAGGGCAAAATCTACCTGAAATGGTGCATGAGGTACACCTTTCAGCCAGTCTATTCTCAGTTTTGCTTAATCATTTCAAAAGTTACGCTGTGTGGGAGCTGACTGTTACTTGTTTCCACGTAGTAGATACTTTCACAGGCGGTTAGAGGCTGCATGATGTAACTAACATCAGGCTTCTGTGTTTCTTAAGGAAGCAGAGGAGGACATGCTTGGTTTCTAAAACTGCAGGGCCAGCGTTCCTGTGTTTGTCCAGCCGGCTTTGCTTTTGCTGTCCCAAAGTCTAGGAATATTGTCTCAAATTTCTCTCTGCCTGCTTATTGCTCTAAATACCTGCTAATTCCACCATCAACTTGGGGTACCTTCATATAGGTGCCCTCCTTCATGCTCTTTAATAATGCATTGTGTCAACCTGCTCAGAGAAATCTTTACTGGTCCAGTGAGCTCCTAGCCGCGTTAAGCCATTTTCCTAAGTGAGGAGCTAGAAGCTAGCTTAGTGAATGCAGGCACCAGAAAAACCATGAGAACCAGTGGGGCAAAGCAAAGCAGGGGTAATGTTTCCAAGGAGGTTGATATTTACATTCTTTTTAAAAGAGGGATTTTATTGCCAAAAATGTTTTTGCTGGGCAGTGATTTCCAGAGACACTTAAACTGAAAGTTATTTAGTGCCCGTCTCTGCTTTGAAATCTCTTCTTTCATTCCAAGTGTTTTATAGCAATCAAGTTTTCAGAATTGGAAACCCTTTTTTT
>VZTM01021112.1:98912-160527 GCA_013400555.1 Jacana jacana
GGAAGCCGCCTTAGCATTTGACAGACCTGTACAAGAATTCAGTTTTTCTTCTTTTAGCTGCTTCTTTGACCTCAAACTTCATCATTTTTAAAATGCTGGGTCTGGTTATGAATCCCTTTGGGCTAGCTCCAAATTCTGCCTTTCGGAGGCCTTTTCTTCCGCTCCTTCTTCTCGGCCTTCTCTGAACGGCTCCATCAGACGCCATTACTTGCTCTTCTAGTCCACCAGGGACTTGATAAGGACTCGACACGTTTTGTGTTGGTGGAGGTGATTGAAAAAAAAAAAACCCACCCCAAAACTTCCGATGTGGTGGGCCAAAATGAATGCACGTGATGCTAATAAAGGGTAACGAATGCCAGCGGGGCTTGCTTGGAGGGTTGCGGGTGGGAGCAGAGGCGAGAATGAGCTTTTCCCTGTCTCGTCCTTCTTGCAGGGGAGAGACCACGGCGGTGCAGAGGTCGCCCACACGCTGCCTCTCCGGAAGGGAACCTAGAGCCCCGGCAGAGGAGCCCCCACCCCGATGGGCAGCGCCAGCAGCCCACCGTGCCCCGGCGGCTACCGAGCAGCCTCCCTGCCAGCCATCGCCTCGCCCGCAGCCGCTGCGCAGGACTGAAACCAGCGCTCTGCGAGGAGGGGGGGTGCCTCTGCGCTGTTAATCATTTTAAAATAAATGAAGATGCTACACAAGATATATATAAATTGACGTACTAATCAGTCCCATGGTTCCTTATTTCCTTTATAATAAACAGCGGAGTTGGCAAGCACTGTGGCAGCACAAGGCATCTATATTAATCAAGAGAAGTTTGAGACACTGGAAAAATTAAACTTTATGTGATTTGGACAGCATGAAGAAGTTAAGCACTGTAACAAAAACCTCCCTGATGCTCACAATGACTATTTGATACATTTGAAAAACAGCAGTGGATTCGAGGGCTGGAGAAGTATTAATTAATGAAACTGCCACTGCCTGTCATGCTGAAAAGCAAATTAAAAAAAAAAACAGAGAGAGGGAGGAAGAAGGGGGGGGTGCGGGGAAAAGGTGGCATTCGGTGCTGAGAAAGCAATGCTTGATGAAGGATTAAAGGGACTAAAGAGAAAGACCGTCATTCTGCAATGGTTTGTTTCATTACAGTATGGGGACCACTTGCATTTCTAGTGCTCTTGCTCTTGACTGCGCACCATTAATAGTATGTGAATATGGAAATTGAAACACTTCCAGAGAAAAGCTTCTGTTCTGCTTTGGAAAAGAAAGCTAGTCGAACACTAAGAAAAAAAAAAAAAAAAACCACAAAAAACCAGGCTTCTGTGTTTTACTCTCAGGACCTTTTTCTGTAACAGGGCTACTTTCTTCGACCTGATCACAAAGGAAGTCTTCATGTTTAGAAAAAAAAAATAATAATAAAATAAAACAAAATGCTCTATCGCCGCTGATCTGTATGTTTAGAAGAGAAAAGGTGTCACTGAACAAGTTGGGGCCCGTACAGTACTCTCTGCTCCTGCGCTTGGTTCAGCAGGTTCACTGCTCCTCCCTGGGCCTGCTGACGTTTTGGGAAGACGAAGGAACTTCTTTTGTGGTGGCAGGTTAATGTTCATATAAGTGTGTCATGTCTTGTACTTGGTGGTCACTGGTGGTGTTATGAAAAAAAAGGAGAAAAAAAAAAAAAGCTTTATATACCTCTTCTACAGTAACTCTTTAACTGCAAGTTTTCAAGGTGGGGTTGTGGCACATAACAGGTTGTTAAACCATGCAGTGTAAGCAATTAAAATGTATTCCACAGATATAAATATTTTCTTTTCTTATTGCTGTGACACTATGTGTGATAGTAATATTTCTGAGAGTTTCAGATTTTGCACATATAATTTTATGCATTATCAAAAGTTACTGCTGCCTTGAAAGAAAATGTTCTGTGAAAATTTTTGCAAAAGCTTTACTAGTTTTTTTTTTAAATTGTAACATTTTGTAAAGGCAGGAAATGGATTAAAAAAAACCAAACCCTAGCATGCTAAATATATTTTTCAAAAAAGCAATAATTTTACATGTACAGAAATGATGCTAACCTTTAATACAGGTGAGAGCAACAGTTTACTTAATACAATAACGGAATAGTGCTGTTTTTGTAGAAATGGGCTTCTGACACAATGATTTGTTTAAAAAAAACCACCAGAAAAAAGAAAAAAAACAAAACCAAAACAAAAAACCAAACCTTAAAGTGTGATCTTTCTGTTTTAACAGTTTCAGGGGGTGGGGGGTTGCTGTTTTTAAAAACAATCTAGTCAGTAATTGGTTCTGGATACTACTTGTTACTTGTTTTAAATTACTTGACAGTTTTTGTTACTTTGCAACACTTGCAACAATGCAAATTAACTTTCTTATGTAGTTTTTTTTACATTAGTTTTTTCCTTATGCTATTACACCAGATGTATACAAGAATCCTCTGTAAGTCTCGGTGTAGTTAGGAATGTCTGTGCAGATACTTATAAGTGACTGTAATTAACTGTTCTGTGAAGTTACATTGAGGGAGGTCACATAGATGCATTCCATTGTACACCAAAAAGAAAAAAAGGAGGAAAAAAAAAAAAGAAAAAACTGAAATATTTTGCTGTGTTGCTTAATGATTATCGTTTTGGGTTTGCACTAGCTTTCTCAGTTTGTTTTGTTTGGGTTGGTTGTTTTTTGGGTTTTGGGTTTTTTTTATTTTATTTTAGTTTTTTTATTTTATTTCATTTTAATCTTTGTTTTGCTTTTGTTTTGTTGCTTTTCTGAGTCATGTTTTCCATGAGTGAAAGTACTGCAGTTCAGGAATGCACAGAAGCTAGTTGCTTAGCCTATTTGCTTGTGTTTTAGTTATTAAAAACTCTTCTGTACCCCAAATGGCACAAAAGTGTAGTGTACATTTGTAATGTCTCTTTTTTTAATTGTATTTTTTTGCGAGCTGATCTAGAAAATCTGAGGTAATATTTAGAGCCAAAAGCTTTTTTTTTTTTTTTTTCTGGAGCTTTTCTTCCAGAATCTCTGACAGAGAAGCTAGTGCTGTCACTGCCATTACCAGGGTACTAATCAGCAAAGTTTACAATCATAATTTAGTTCCATGAAGAACAACACTAGGGGAAATCAGTTTAAATAATTATATGCTGCGTATAGCACAGAAATGAGATTTTCACTTAATTAAACAAGGAATAAGAATGGGTGGGGGAAAGGCAACCTTAAAGACCATCTGTTTTCAGAAGCAAATCCCACAATTTCTTTTTTCTTCTTTGTCATTGTATTGTATTGATTTGTTATTTTAGTTAGGCCATAGTATTTAAAATGAGTTGTGTTCCTTATTTATTTAGTCAATGGGCTTTGATCAGCTCTTTTAAGCAACGTGATAACTTTTTTTGGCATGACGCTCTCCTGTAAAGTCCTTTTATGACTGTTACAGGGACTTTCTACTACCTCTACCAATCTACTGTTTCTTCTTCTTACAGGTTTTTATGGTGTTGCAAGTCTAATGTAACTTAGACAATAAAGGGTTTGATTATCTACGCCGTAGATTCTCAGTGTATCTGCCATCTCTCTCTCTCTCTCTCTTTCCCTCTCCCTCTCTCTGGTTTTGTGCGGTTTATTATAGCTAAGGTGCAGAAGACCTTTTCTGTTCTAGCTGAAGTGAAAGAAGACCTTCCTTGCCAGATTATTTTTGTACCCTGAACGTTGTGCACTGACCGAAAGTCGAACTTGCAGAAACTTCTTCCACGGATCTAATCAGCTACTACTACATTGCCATCATGCTGGTTGCATTCCTGAAATTCCTTCTGTCTGAAATGCTACGAATTAATGGGTACATAAGGCAAAATGGAAAGCAAATTAGAAACCCAAACCAGTTTTTAGTTTTGTATTTCAAAACCACTTAAAGTTGAAAAGCCTTAGTGTAAATAGCTGGTCCCATCCTATGGAAGACTCTTATACGAAAACAACTAGTTAAGAAAACTGTCCTTTGGAAAATGGCATCCTCTTATTGGTGCGAAAAAGTGTTGTGCTATCAACTAACTGGTAGATAAAAATGTGTCACTGGAGGGATTTGCAGGTGTTGATATTGTGGCATTTTGTGGTAATTGCTGGAAATGTGTTGCCGCCTTCTAGAACTTTGGGGTGCTGCGTGTGGTGGAGCTCATGCGTGTACGTTCGTAATGCTTGACACATCAGAGCATGTGTGGCATTTTGAGCTATTTTACACAACTGTGTCATTCTGGTGCCACTGTATCCCTCATTTGCTTGTTTTCATGCTCAATGGTTTTGTGACCAGGCCTGTCTTTACTATTGTTCTTCCTTGCTGTATTCCCATGTTGGGATACTAGAAGCGTATAATCTCAGCAGCTCCAAGAGGAGTACTCGAATTCGTTGACACATTTAGGGGTCTCTCCTTGAAAAACCAATCTGTCGTGAGACCTAGAACAAAGCAAGAGGTTACTTCTTTTTCAGGTTCACGCTGTGTAAAATGTGTTGGGTGAAAAGTAGGAAAGGTCGCATTTTACGTCAAGTCAAATTTCCCTGCTCTCCCTGCAGGCCAGGAGTTTTAAGCCAGCAGTTCTGTGCAAAGCACTGAATTGCAGAGTCCTCTTCCCTCATGGTGTCTCCTTTCTCTCTTGCTGTGTTTGACAGCCCCATGCTGCAGGGCAATCCACTGTTGGGAGGCAAAGCTCACGTGGATTTACTGGGAGCTTATCAGTAAGGAGTGCCTGCTTGATCTCAATGTTTAGAGAGTAACTCAAATAATATGGAGTACATTCAGATATATGTATGTATGCACACAAATTCCTATCACTTTAATTTCATAATTTAAATTAAAAACCATTGTTTCTGGAGAGCCAGGCACGTAAAACAGTTGAAGATCAGAGAAAGCGGAGATATATTGTACTATTAATTGCTTGCGGTGGGGCTGTGTGTTTGCTGGTGTCCTTGAAGGGGGACTCTAACCATGTGATGACATCTGTAGCTGTCTCAAGGTAGACTGTAGCTGTTAAAAATTTATTTATGCCTTTTTTTTTTTTTTTTTTNAAACCAACCCTAAACCCCAGAAAAAAATTGCCTTTCATTTGAAGCTGGTGGACAAAGGACAAACTAGGTGGAAAAAAAATAATATCCTGTATGTGTTGGGCATAAACAAGTATTTCCAAAGTGATCACCTGTTACTAGTCAAAATGAGGGATGGTTTTGTTCTCTCTGGAGGAGAATGTTGTGTTGGGAGTAGGAAAGTGGTGCAGAACAGGGGGTTGTTTTGTTGTGGCTTGGGTAAAGGGGTCAAGAGCATTAATGTCACTCAGCTTTATGGGTTTGAGTGCTGAGGTGGATGCTGCCCATAGGATCATAAGAAAAAGAGATGGAGAAAGCACGTGACACATCAGTAAGGAGCAGTTTTGACCCTCAGAAATTCAAGTGAGTAGATAGAAGGCAGTGTCTGAGGAGCAACAAAGCTGAGGACAGGACCAAGGAGAAGCTGGGAGTGGTTTAGAGGAGAATCACCAAAGAGTGGAACAGTTGCCGAAAGGGGCAAAGTCAATGATGTGAGAGATCAAAAGGATGTGGAGATGGAGCAGAAACTCTGAAACCTAACTGGAAGAGGTCTGTGCTTTTACCAAGGGCTTCCTTTTGGATGAAAGTGGGGATGGATTGGAAACTTCAGAAAATAAGCACATAATTTAAACTCATTTTGTTCTGCAAAATTGTTCTTTTGTGGCATAAGCTGGAATGATGTCCTGACAGAAAATAAGGGAATGCCTTTTGGATTGTTACTCTCTTGACTGATGGGTCAACCAGAGTTAGGACTATAATTATGAGTAGTTGAGGCTGGACTGAAGGGTCTCTCCAATACCCAAGGGGGTTTGAAAAACATATTCCAGAAACAAGCAGACTCTGATTAGCCCCAAGCAGGAGGGGGGAAAAAAAGCAAGGCAGGCAAGAAGGCGTAGTGTTTTAAGCAGATGCTGAACTGGAGCAATCCTTTGAGGGTGCTAGAGGGTACATTCAGTTAGCATTCTCTAGTACAGAATATTTTAAGATGCCTTGTAGTATGTTGGATAAAAGAGATGGGGGTGCTCAAAGCTGTTAAGAAAAAAATGTCCAATGTTAAAATGGCTTCAGACACTTGGCTCTCTCCTTTGTATCTCATATTTAAGTTGTAGTTCATGTAAGATTGGTACAGATGGCTTGATTTGTTTGTTCCGGTGTCATCAGTGGTATCTGCAAAGGTGAGTTTCTTGTCAAGAGTTTAGAGAATGTGAGGTACCCATGTTTCCTTGCTGTAAGTGAAAATCTCTGCATGTCGTATTTCATCCTCATCAACCCAAGTACCACAGGAATCTTAGAAGATTTTTCTAAGGAGGGAAAAATGATATATTTATCTTCTAAATATTTGTTGTTCTGGTATGACATAAAATAAAAGGGATGCTGGCCCTCCAGTTCATCTACTCCCAGAATTCAGTTTACTTTTCTGGGACAGGGCAGCATTGTGCCTTGCCTGGAACAATTAATGAGCCATTAGTGGTTTCTGAGACCTACAGCTTGCTGCAGAGCACTGGAGCAGTGCTCCAATAAATGCACTTCTGCTAGAGATCTCCTTTGGTGAAGGCAGGTCACGAACTGAACTATTTCTTGCTTTTACCACAAGTTTTCACAAAAGTCATGCAGGGATGCTGGGTTTGTTCTTCCAGATGGGAACCAGCAGTGGGAGGTCACTGCTCTCAGCTCATCCCATGGAGGACCATGTACTTCAATGGTAACCAGTTTACTGGCTACTGCTTTCCCAGACCTTTTGTCTTCATGTGTTCCTCTTCTTCCTCAGAAAGTGCAGATGCAGGTGGTTGCTTGTATCATGGAGGAGATGACGTCTCCAGAGCAGTGGTGGGAACAGGCAGCTGGGAAGAGTTTCTGTCAGCAAGAACTGCATGCCAAAGGCTTGCCAACGAGTCCTGTACCCTCTGGTGGGGTTTCCTTCCCACCTCTCCTGTCAAATGGCAAATCAGTTGTTCTGTGGTTGTGCTCCAAATAATGCACAAAAGCCTGCTGTGGATATGGAAGTGATGGGGTTTTCCTAAATATTTTTTACTTTTCAAATATTGACAGAGTAGAAGGCATCCTTGGACTGCATTGTTAGAGAGGCAGTCTGGAGGAAACCTCATGCAGATGAGATATCAAGCACATTTTATATCTGTGGGAATGTTAAGCCTACTGGAAAGCTCTTTGCAGTGTTGGATTTGTGGAAATCTTCAAACTAGAAGGTGTAATCATGGAAATTTGCTCAGGGGCTCGGTCACTGGTTGCTGACCATCCCTGCCTTCAGAGGGCAAGTCTGCCTCCACTGGTGCTGGGTGGTAGGAGGGACCTGCACTTGCTGCTTCCCTAGCAGTGACACATATGGATGGCTCCTCTTTGGGCTTCCCTCCCCATGCCGCTCACTTCCCCAGCTCACAGCCAGCAAGCCGGGGGAAGGTCTACTCGCTCACATCCCATAAGCCACATCCACCAGGACAGAGCCATGAAGGGAATTGGGTCTGTACTGAGCCCTGCCATCGAGGAGGCCATCTGCTTTGGCACAGCTGGATTTTGGTTTTTTTTTGTTTTGCACAAATGATGCAATGGGAAAAGCCCAGGGACCAGCAGCCCCAAGCTGCTTTAAGTGGGTAGATGTTCCAGGCCACCTTGGAAGGATCCTCTGTGCGAGGGTTGACCGAGACTGAGTAGCGACTTCTGGGAAGGTTCACTGCAACTCTGTGCTCACCTTTTGCAACTAAGGACTCCCTAGCATTTGACCAGAAGTCATTTATAGGCAGAAGTGACTTGCAAGGAGCTAGGTTGAGTACAGTGCTAGGGTTTAAATCCAAGCAGACCCAAGCGAAATTCCAGTGAATCCACCACTCAGTATTGCTGAAGGTAATCTGATGGGTGATTTTATAGATCTGGTTCTTTGTTCAGTGTCGAACGTGATGTTTGAGAAAGCAATTTGTCATTTACGGTGTTGAGGGTAGGGGGAAGGATTGGTAGAGAACAAGTGTCAAAAATGACATGGGCTTTTCGCTTCCTGCTGGAGAGGCTGATGATTACTTCACAGCACACTGTTTATGGGCTGCTCCATTTCCTACGCTGCCCCTGGAAGTTTTACACTGCCCCTGGAAGTTTTACCACTTTCAGGGCTAGAAACAGCTAAGGAATTCCCTTAAGTTATTTTCATTTTGCCTTCTCTGACAGCACAAGATGTGAGAAATTACGTGGCTTTTAAGGTGAGGCAAGTAGAAGGGGAATAGTTCAAGCAACAGCAGTGTGGCTGCCCTAAACTGCTACTTTTTCAGAGCATGACATTAAATTATTTGGTAACTGAGTTGTTCTCCTTTGCATTAGTTCTGTTAAATAAACAGTGATTTTAAAACGAGGCACAGCTGGAAGCACCATTAAACCCACCTGAATTTTGCTCTGTAAGTTGTCCTTTCTGAGTATTTTGCAGCAAATGAGTCTTTGAGAGGTTTTAGAAAAAGAAAACCAAGCTCCTAGGTTCAGAGAAATTATTTTGACTGTAGCCAGAATTACAGTGCTTCAGGAATTTGAACTTGCACGAAACAAGTGAGTGCTGAGGTGGCCTGGGAAGAGGCACCAAGGCTGTAAACCTAGCTAGATGTTGACTTGGCCACGTTATTACTGACACTGGTTTGGTAAATGTGACTCTGAGGAGTACAGGTGCCTTGTAGGCCTTCCACTGCTCATTTTTCATACTACTTTTGGCAGAATAATTTTCTTTGTAAGATTAAAGTTTCTTTTATTATATAAAGGGCCTCTTAGGTAGGTGTCTGTCAGTGCTGGGTACAGTACAGTAAGAGACATTTCCTTATGCAAAAGCTGCACATGGATTGCCTTGCAGAAGTCACCCTGAGCTGGGCTTGAGGGCAAATTCACCCTGTGCTCACCTCACCTGCTTGAATGCCCTTAAGCTCCCTGTGAGGCAAACTAGTTGCTACTTTGAGAAGCGAGGTGCGATGCCCAGGGGACACAGGCAGTGCTCTAAAGGCATTACCTGCCATGGGGATGGGCCCTGGCACTCTTGGCTTCAGTCAGCCTGCCCTGAAATTCTGCTCTTACTGCAACCAAGATACCAAACAAAGAACGCTGGCTGGTGGTGGACGTTGCTTGCCACAAGGGCATGTGGATGTGTAGGCAGTCTGGCTTCAGACTGAGCCCAGGCTGCCCGCCAGGGCAAGTCAGATGTGAGAGAGCTGGATTTCACAGCTCAGGTAAACACATAGGTGTGTAGGAAGGCTACAGAGGAGCTTCACCCTGCACAGCTCCTTGCATGGTATGGTATGCTGAGCAGCAGACAGGAGGGAGTACGTGAAGGATGTGGTGACAATCTCTCCACTGGGCCAGTACAAAGGAAGACTAGCTGCCCCCTGCCCTGCAGCCGTCTGTAAAGAAAGAAGTCCCATCCTTTTTAGGCTTCCAAAAGATGCTGCAATGGAAGGACTGAGGGTCTGTGGAGGCACAATAACTTGACAGTCTTAACCTGCTCAGATTATGATGTGGAAAGTTTGATACTTCGCTGTTTCTATAGAGCCTTTAATTGTTTTTAATTAGTCTGTCTATCCCTGAGTTCATGTCACTTTCATACTGTTGGAACGATGCAAGCTGTTTCTTAAAAAAGACTGAAAGCCTTTGGAGTTTTCTCCATCCTTTGCCAGGATGGCAAAAGGGCAAACTATCTTCTCCTTTCCACCTGCATGTCTTTGAAGCAACTGCATTAACGTCAGTGGGATTTTTGCATAGTTGCATGGCTGACTGTGAGGATGAATTTGACCTCTAGTCAGTGATGCACAGAAACTTGATATACGCCTATTTGCATAGTTATTTTGGGAAGGGAAGGGGTCAGAATAGGGATTACAGGACGAGCACAAAATGGTCCTGCTCCCTACACACATCTGGGGCAACTGTGAGACCAGTCCTAAACCCAAGCTCTAGTTAAAGCAAGAGATTAGTGTGAAGACGATGTCGTACGTTAGCTCATAATGCTTTAACTGAAGTTTCTTCTTTTGGCAAGAAATACATCTTTAAAAAAATATACTAAAGCCATAAAAAAACCTCACAATAAAGTAGTCTCAGAAGATGGAGGTAAACAGGTGTAGTCGTCCCAGTGAATCAATTGTGAGGAAGCAATGAAAATGATACTTAATACACTTTAAAAGATTTGGCTTTAGTATGGAAATGATACCAGTTGGAGTGAAAGCAATACTATCTACGTGGGAAAGTGGCATTGAAATATTCTTTCTTTCTGCTGCCTTTTGTCAATAAGAGAGGCTTGAATTATGCATTAGCAAGCTATAGAGTTATGGAAGATAATACAGCAAGGTTACGAACCCAGAACAAAAGAAGGGGAAACTAGGTTCAACTCGGTAATATATCACTTGGAACATATATAAATGGTTATAATGCTTTGCACATTACAAAGACAGTAGTCACATATTTAAATGAGAACAGAGCTATTGCTTCAAGTTTTTCTTCAAATATTAATTTGGGCATTGTAATTAGTTCTTCTTGGGAAACCTTGCAATGTTCAGCATGTTTAGAGTTTTGTGGAATATTCTAGAAAATTGCTCTTAAGTAGACGTATTTGAGATGTAGCATTTTACATAGATATCAATTTGTATCCACATAAATGAAATTTTGAATTGCTGGCTGTGAATAGTCATCTCTTGAAATGGAAGCAATCTTTGGACAGACGGCCAAAGCAATGCTAATTCTAAATACGAAATATTTGGAGGAGAAACAATAAGTGAAGAATTATTCCCAGCATTTTTGTTTTTTTTTTTAAATAATTAGGTTTTTTATAATGTGCTTTGCTCCTTAAAATGACAAAGAGAAAGGGAAGCAACATCCATCAGCTTAATCGATTTTTCTATCTGCTAGTAGTTACAAAATGGCGTGTTTCTGCAAAGTCTTTCACCTGAACCATGCCTGGCTGCTGTTACCTGCTGGGTGCTGCTGCTTCTCCAGACCTTGGTGTCCACCCCAACCCCTGTGTCCTCGTCCATCCCTGCCTGTGCAGGGAACTCATCTGCAGCCACGGGGGAAAAAGGAGGAGCCTGAACTTAATCCTGACATCAGCAGCCCCACGTTTATTCTTTATGTTGTTATGAATAAAGACAGGAGGTGCACCATCCCCAGGTCTGTTTTGTTTGGAGCTACAGCACTTGCTTTCCAGTTCTCGAAGATGGGGGAGATGTATGGGGAGACAGAGCTGCCGTTGAAGCACTGTGTTTCACGGGGATCAATGGGATGATTCAGCTGGTGCTTCTCTGGACCTGAGGTGTGGGATGACCCTGAGAGTTTCTGTGACGTTGTCTTGGAGGCCCTTGACTGCCCCACCACAAGTGGTGCCTGAGCTAGGGTGGACATTGAAGCTGGGTCCATTCAAGTCCTTCCCAGATGGAGCAAATTTATTTCACAGTTGACATGGAGCAAAGAGGCTTCCATAAGTCTGGTGGGATACAGCCTTTCCCTTTCTTCCTCAGCTTTGGAGGCAGGTAGGAGCTCGGCTCCTATGGTCCTCCATGCTGGGCTATGGCCACCACCAGTCCTCATTGCCCCACTGCCCATAGATGCATGTATGGTCACCTCCTGCTCCCAGAAGTGTTCTGCTGCCAAGGTTGTCTGCCTTCCTCCTGCAGTGCAGGGAAAAATGATTGCAAGTTTTTGTCGCTCTTGCTAATAGTGTCACTACATTTATTTTATTTTTTTCAGTAGGATTTTAGGCAGAGATCAAGTAGAGAAAAGTTAACTATGACAAGTTTGATTTGATTTTAAAGAGAATTACGGACTTTGAAAACGAAGTCTTCTGATGGCTGAAGCTGTTTACTAAATCAATGAGAGACATCTGATATGCACTCGCAGTTCCCTGAGCTGTATCATTAAACAAGTATAAGTTAACCAACCTTCAGTCCACTGTTATTTGCTTTGAATCACAGCTGAGGAGCTGCTTAAGAAAACTCTTGGGAAAAGCAAACCGTTTCTTGAAGAGAGGAATAGTGAGTCCAAGGTAAGCGTTTACCAGTTGCCAAGAATCTTTAGATCCATTTAGTATCTCATTATTTGGTGAATAAACCACCTGGCATTGCTTAGAAAAACATCAGTATAATTCCTTTCCAAGACAGACCTAATTGTATAGCAGTGTGTGGCCATTATTTTCTTCCACACCCAATCTGAGACTGGGAGCACATGCCATGTAGTTTCATTCTCTTTTTGTTTCAAAAACAATGTCCTTAAAAAATGAATAATTGTAGGGAAATGGTACTATGTTTGGCTACTCATGCTAACTGCCTTGCTTAAAAAAGGTGCCAGCTGAACCCTAACAAAAGAAGTAAAAATACACACACTCGCCCCAGCATTATTGTGTTCTGCAATGAGTACTTATGATGAGGAAAACAGAGGTGACTTCGGTTTTGTCCTTCATGTGGTTACTTTTTGGGCTTATAGATAAGGGCTCTGTCATCTCGAATTAGTCATCAAGAAGCCACTCATTTTCTTCCTCCTTGCTACACAGTTATAGTCTCCCATTCACATAATAATGAAGGCTGCAGCTCTGGGGTTACAAAAGGAGAGGTAATTCCTGATGTTTGATTATCCTCACTACCTGCAAATTTTGGAAACCCATTCTGAAAAGCTTTTGGTGGGAGCTGGTTGGGATATTGCAGGGATGTATGCGCAGTTCCTTAATTTTATTCAGCCACAGGACTGCTGCATATGGCACTAGGCATGGAGGCTTTTAAAATTTGGGGTACACTGCCAGTAATTAAGCCTGACAGTCATGGATGCACAGATCAGTTTGAGTAAGCAAGTCCTGCTTGGAAGAAACGTCTTGGGGCCACCTAGGGAAAGAGGTAAATGCATGCTTAGCCTTACTATATTGCCAATACCAGTAAAGAGCGTGGCAGGGCTGAGTTCTCAGGTACTGATGTCCTGCATGATTTCAGCCAGCTGTTTGCTTCTGGTTGTGCCTATCTCCTTGTGTTTCTTGGTGAGTTTCTGGTTTCAGGCAGGCTATGGGAAAACTGGGAAGTTGTGACCTGTGGAGGGCTGATGGCTGTTTCCTGACTAGCGCTACCTGCCGTGGTATGCAATATCCTCTGGAGTTTGGGATGGATGTGGGATAGAAAACACGAGAACCATTCAGTCTTTGCAACCTCAGGGTACGCAGTCCTTGATGCCAGTGTCCAGCCATGAGAGGCTGGTGCTAATTTTCTTGCTACACAGCCCGAATCATGTTATGGTTTTCATAGGATTTTTAGAATTTTCAAACTCTTGGAAGATTTAATTGTCAGTGTAACAGAATTAATGTTCAGGCCATAAAATATAACTCAGCCTTTTAAAAAAAATAAAAAAAAATCAGTGAGGATACAGACAGTTTCTGGGTAGAAAGTAATTTAAAACTTGGGTGGTTTCAGACCAGTTTTGGGTCTCCTGTAGGCTGAGGAGAAAAGCTGCTGCTGTCTTCCATAAAAGTAGGAGCCTTTCTTTGCTCTTCATTTTCAGTACTTATTATTTTTACCGCATTCATATTTTTACATTTTGCTTTTGGAAGACACAGGGACAGAATGATACTCTCTTCCCCTTGATCTTACTGTGATTATCTAGCATAAATCTCCCTTTATAATCTTATCACTGAGCAATTCAGTTATTTTAGATGTGAGCCTTCTTGCCCACTGATCAGTTCATCTTCAGGTTTTTAAAAGCTCTATTTCATAATTCTGCACATTCCAATTGCTTCTGAGTGTCCAGCCCAGCTCTGCCTTCACTTATCCCCTCTCCGTCCTTTCCGACAAGGCAGGCTCTTTCTCTCGTTCACAGTCTTCACATTCCTTCCAAGTTGATGCACATAGTCATTTGTAATCAAGGCTGTAAATTGTATTTAAAGCTGTACTCTGCTATCCATGGATATTTGAATCATAAATGAGAGTATTGTCCTGCCTGTACTCTCCCTTATCCTTTCAGCCGTAATAGATCCTTTCATTTGTGCTCAATTAGCTTTTCCTCTCCTGCATTCAGACCCTGAAAGTTTCCACTCTTTTCTTCAGGTCTTGAATGCTGATGGTGTGGCCATGTTTGCCTCTAGCCTATCATTTGTTTAGCTCTTTTGTGCCACAGATTTCACTGAATATGGTTTGTTTGTTTTGACAAGTCCAAACACCAGGATTATATTGTCCCGTAATATAAAAATGTTCCCTTTGATTATTGCTGGGATGCTACAGCTCTGGGATGGACTTCTTTGAATTCTGGGGTTTTAAGTCTCCAGGCTGAGCTGTAACCAGAATTTTTCTAGAAGACTGGGTTTGGATGGATGGGTTTGTTGTTTTTTTTTCCTTCTGATAGAGCAGCGAGCCAAGTCACAGCACTCATGTGTCGGGAAGAGTCATTTTTAGAACAGCACCCCACAGCGTGCTAGTACACGGAGTCCTCTTCCTTTGGCTCCAGTGCCCTTATGCCAAGATGGGCAAAATCCAGCCCGGTGCCATCCCCGGCCCCTTCCAGCACTCGCTCTACCCTCCCAGACTGTGGGCAGTAAAACCTCAGCGGCGGCACCGGCTGCTCCTTATTAGGCATTAGGGCTCCTCGGGGACCTCAGCCTGGGGCAAAATATGTGGCTCCTAATATTGGTAACGTTTTGTCACCCTGCTGCCCTAGCTTTTTATGTTGTCTGACATCTTCAAAGTGGAATTAGAGAGAGTTTTCTTGCAAGCTGGTGTTACTGCTTCCCTTCATGTTCTAACCCCTGCTTTTTGTTTCTTTGTTTCTTTTGTTTTGGTTTGGGGTTTGTGTCTTCATTTTCTGAGAAGAGAAAAGGCAAATCTCAAGAAAATTAGCCGGCTTCACTTCCTTGCTTTGAGCTGCAAAATGTGCACATACGTTTTCAATGTGACCAGACAGGTTTTAATTCTCTTCTTGTTCTGTAAATGTTGGCTGGTTTAGTGTTTTTTGGTTTTGCTTTGTGGGTTTGTTTTTGTTGGGTTTTTTTTTTTTTTTTTGGTGGGGTATTAGTGTTCATTTCTGTTTTGAAAGTATTTTAAAGGGAATTCTCTTTCACTTTGGACAAAGCTGGCATGTTTAAATGAATGTTTCTATTTAGTACGGTGCCCTGGGATAATGTTTCAGGCAGGGTCATTGATGTTTTTTGAAACTAATGTCTTAGAAATTATTTTGTGATAGTCTTTCCCTTGGAAGACTGTCCTGACCTTTCTTTCACAGACTGTCCATGGATGGAAGGAGAATCTATTTGGATTCTGTTTGGGAAGAAGTTTTTCCTTAATATCTGCCAAGGTTTCCAGTAGGTTTAAACTGAATACAGTAGAACTAATCTCTAGTTTATTTCTTCTGCTATAGATAGGCATTCCTGAGTTTCTCTAAATTTTACTCTAAAGTTTTCCTTTCCTGGGAAACTCCAGAATTAATAATACAATTAAAAAATATACCCAGTTCTCTAACAGACTGTTTCTCTTTGTGTTTAAATGCACAAAAACTAGGGAGGGAGAGGGAGAAAGACAGTAGAGGTGTTAGGAAGTTCATCTGGGATATGAATCTGAAAGCAAGCCAGGAAAATACCCCAGCTAGAAAAACCTCTGTTGACCTCCATCTGATGGGGACGATTCAAGCAAAGAACTCCATCCCTGAATCTCACCAGTAAGAGACGACAAATTTAAGCAATAAGGTATCATGCTTGGGGCACTGCATCAGAGGCACCAGAGCTTGTTGGACAGAACTTTCTAGAGCAGTCAACTCTAACATTAATCCCTTAACATCAAATGTAGCTGGATTGTCATTTCATATTTAGGAATATCCAAAGTATAAACCTTTTTTTTTTCCATTTTTTTTCTTTCTCTTCCTTCCCCCCAAGTTAGAATGGACTTGAAAACTCCCCCTGACCTTGTTTATTTGACACCTTTCATTTGACAGCTCTGAAATGTTTAATTTTTGTGAATCCACAATCTTTATAGATCCCCAAAGAGATCTATATAAATAACAAAAATGTGACATCTCTATTCAAAGCCTTTATATAGGTATGTATAAAAATCTCAGTCACCACTCTTCAATAGACACCTTTCTCATTGTGGGACCCTACTCTTCTATACAGAAAATCCAATTTGAAATCATATCATTTCCTCCTGAAAGGAGATTCAATGTGTGCTCGTACGTATTTTTCCACATAAACTGACCTTGTGCAGCATTTCTACTTAATGAATTAAAATCAGTGGAGAGAGCCGGCCCTGTACAAGTCTCAGTGGCCTCATTTTATTATATGCACTTTAAGGATAGACTGTTAAGAAGGAATATTGCTTGGATGATGGTGAATAGTGATCAGGCAGACAAAGCACAGTGGAATTCCTCAGTTTGCATCCCGATCTGTAGACTTCCATGGCTGCAAGTTCTGTGCTGTCCTCCCTCTTTGTGCATTTGTACCCTGTTCATATGATTATATCTCATCTGCTGAGCTACTACCATTTGTATATTGCATACTGTAATCATAATGTCTAATATTGCTATCAATATATTATTTTTCTTTGGTTTTATTTTGGGTTTGGACATTGTCTGAGTTTCAGATTTCTGACAGCAGGGAATGATTCCATCTTCTCAGTCCATTAGGTCACCATCCTCTACCATGACAGACATGTACCAATGTTATAAACGGTCATGTTCTACCACACTTCAGCAAAGTAGCTCTCTCTGAACACAGATTTGCAGTTCTATATGTTTTATATTCATTTATATCCCATGTTCTCCTTGGCTGTAAGGGTAGGCAGAGAGGTAGATGGAAGCCAGGGAAAAAGAACACTGGAGGGGAAAAACATGATGCAAATCAACAATCATCAGTATCAGCAGTGTGCCAGAAACACTTTAGAAGGATGTGGAATGTTAGGGAGTCTGAGCCTGGCTGATGATGTGGAAGAGAGGATCTTGTTTTTCGGAGGTGGCCAAACATGGGAGGAAACACAAAGTGATCCATTCCTAGCTGCTCCTGTGCTGTCTGAAAGCACACTGGTGCCTGTTCCCTTTGGTATACATCCTCTGGGCATCTACCGACCTGGAATTGCCTGAAAGCAAAGCAGAAGTTGTTGGGATCTAAAAAAATGCCCCTTTTTTTCACGTTTGCAAATTGAAGCTGCCAGCATTTTATAAATGGTAGCAGTCCCTCACCCCCAGGCACAGAGGTGCGGTGGCACGTGCTGCACGTGGCTCTTCTCACTGACCAGAGACCTCCAGGAGGCCTCGAACCAGCGATGAGACATAAGGATGGGTTTTCTTCTCTGAGAATAAGTGAGACTCATACCATCATTTTATCATAGTGTTTTGGTATTTAATATACAAGGATTTGACAAAGTACTACTGTATAATCTTCTAACAATACTCATTTTGTCCCATAAAATTATTATATCGAGTCTTAAAATGTTAAATATGTCACTATTAGGGTAGAGTATCATAAAATTCAGTTTATAACATTAAAACTCAAACATGACACAATGTTATCAATCACATTCCTTGGTAATATTCAACTTTCTTCATTTTTCTTTAATTTTGCATTTTAGTATAACAAATTGAGATTAAAGCTGCAGCCTCCAGTTCAAGGTCTCTTGGCGGTGAATGGCAGTAAAGTTACAAGTAAAGTGATAAGAAAACAAATCACACTGAAATCTAATATTTAATAACATTTCAGACAGATTACAGAGATTTAAGACCCTGTGCTGTAATCAGCATTGGATCAGGGCAGATATGCTGGTAATTGCAGAGGGAAATGCTCTCATCTCTTCAAAATAAATGCAGATCATCAGTGGAAGACTGGAAATATACTCAACAGCCAGTATAAATTTCCGAGATTTCTTTCTGGTAGCATTTTTTAAAAATTTCTATTGTGCTCCCCTGTGAACTCTGTGTTACATTGTTTGCTTTTAACTGAGGAAATTGTGTATTCCCTGTTTCTTTCCATTCCCCTCCCCATCACCTCTCCAGTTGCTGCTGGTGTTGCACAACTTTCATCTGGACTTTTACATTTTTGTATCAAATGTAGGGAAAACATCCCTGAAAATGCAAAAGGCCCCTGAAAAAGGGCTTAAAACACTCCGATGCATTTCTACTTTTCAAATATCTTTATCCTGAATTTTATTTTTAGAATACAAGAATGTAGCAAGAATTGTATTTTTATTCAGCTCATAAAAGACTAAATCTCCTTTTGAAAATTTGTTCAACTGACAATGAGCTGATGGCCAAGTTGCACAATAATGGGGGGAAAAAAAAAGTTACACTTGAGTTAGCGGGGCTTTCTTTGCACGTAATGTACATATCAATTACTTAGTGATGCATTATACGGTATAATCTAATTCAGCTTGTCAAACTTTTCAACCCGATTTATAAATTCAGCTGCATCAGCCTCTGCATCATTTACACCAAGTAATTTTTAGCTTCTCCAGAAATCAGCTCCTATGGAAAAAATGGCTAGATTTATTGTATGTGCTATACACTGGGACCTAGTTTGCTCAGTGAGCAAAATGAATACAGTGAGTTTCACACAGTAGAACTAGAAATTGTGTATTGTGTTTTGTATGCTGAGCCTTTTTCTTTCTTTTCTCTCTCTCTCTTTCTTTCTTTCCCCCCCACCCCCCCCCTCCAATAGAGCTATCCAGTCTTGAATATGTCAGTGTGCCTTGAATGTGCAGTCACATTCTGAGGTATGTCTTTGAACTCTTCAATGGTGCTTTGCATTTCTTTGAGACCTTTTATGGGAAGGAAATAGAGAAATGTGGACTAAAATGCTGTGCAGTTGTCTCATTATTTCTCTTCCATTTAAAAAAAAAAGAAAAAAAAAAAAAGGAGTTAGTTTTTGTTAGATGGGGACACCTCCGTTATATAGTATATTCAGCATCTACTGTGCATGGCTCCATACTGATACTTGCAGACAGCATGGGGTATGGCGTACCAATTTAGAAGGCCAAGACAATAGTTCTGTATCTGCTCCGAAGAAAGAAATTATCATCCCCAGCTAGCAATTACTTTGACAAAAGGATAAATTGATTTTCAACATATTTCTCATTCCTGGCTGGGTTTTTTTTTTTTTAGTTTTTATATTTTAAAACAGTGAAAAAAAAACCACCCCAAAACCTAGAGAAAGATGAAGACTAATGGCTAGTAATCAGAGGATAATAAAGTGTGACCAGAAAAATTAGAAGCTTGCCTGCAGCTCTAATTAAGCCAGTAGGAAGCATGTCTGCAGAAGGATGGCTCAATGAGACCTGTAAATACATGCTCCTCTTCAGGGCAGGATTCAGTCACCCTCCCTCAGGCAAAGTAAGGTTTTGGTACCTATATGGCCCGGAGCAGCAGCCAGTATGGGAGCACAGCATGGCATTTGGTGAGTTTCAGCAGGAAAACCTTGGGCCACAAAACTCAATACACAATACTTAGGCTTCAGTCACCTGCCTCTGTTCTGCAGGAATGTTAAGTGTCAGTGTCATCAGCCAGAGGGATATAAATTAAAGGTATTTAAGGAGAAATTTCACAAAGGATTATTCTGGCACATAAAATGGGAAGACAATAAAAGTTTGGTACAGAGGAGTTCTCATAGAGATTGTGATAATATATATTTTTTATGAGGTTTCTTTTAATTAAATTTACAGTTTAACACATTTTATTTCAACGTGTGTTAGACACAGAGAGGAAGGAGGACAATCTATGACAGTTTTTCTAGAACTGAGGCAAATTCTTTCCTCATAGTTGTGAATATATCCTTTGCTCAGCGACTGTGTTTGTCCTTTAAGCGGTGGGGAGTATGGGTTTACCATCTCAATTAATTCTCTGCTCTAACACCCATAAAGTGTAATGCATTGAACAAGTTTAATTTTAAAAATCTAGCTCGCACATGCCCTTTAGACAGAGACATTTCACAAGCAGATACCTTTTTATACTGTACATGGGGCACAGCGTCTGACAGAGATTACTGTATAACCTGAAGTAAAAGTATTGGTATAAAATACAAGACTGTATACATGGGATTTTATCCAGAGCACTCAGCCAAAAGAAATACTGAACCGCTGCTAAATCATCCTAATGAGTTAAGTATTGTGTGTGGTTTTGTTATTTTAAGCAAATGCACTCTCGTGTTTGTTTCTGGAACTATAAGGGATCAGTCAAGCAAATGTTTCCGTGAAAGGAAAAAAATATATGTTCATAAAACTTATACCACCTTGCTTTCTTGGTGGCAAAGTATTTAAAATAATTGTTCAATGAAAGACTAAACATTTTCTTGGAAAACTCATTTAACTCAAGAATTAGCCATATAGGGTGTCCACTCCACTATGTACAATAATAAACTTCATTCTTTCTTTTTCTATTTTACCTTTAATACATAGCTACCTTTATAAAATCCATATGTTACACATAACTAGGCGTTTTCAGTTGAAAAAAACACCCACCCAAACCTACAAAGAATTAGACTTGGAAGCCTAAGAAAAACATTTGACTGGTTTCCAGTTTAAATTGGGGGTAAGGGAGTGGGGAGAGGGGGAAGGTAAGAAGGAAGCAGTCCATCTCAGCCTAGGCTCAGTGTTGGGTTGGCAAAACAGAGGCTTTCAATAAGAACAAACAGAGCTGCCCCAGCCTTTGTGGTTTTCTCCAATTTTCTGTGGGTATAGGGATTAAGTAACTACTGCAGTTCATACATGAATGGTTTCCTTCCCAGTTGTGAAACATCTTCCAGACAGCTTGGCTGGCAGGTATGGAAACATCTGCTGTTCTCCCTTCTCCCATACCCACCTCCTGGTAATCCAGACTGTGATAGGTATAATAACAGGAAAACAGAAGGGGCAAATCCTGGGAATTACCCTTGTTTGCTTCTATACAGGAGTTGGAAGATTTTCTTTGTGTGCTCTGCACTTGCTTTTGAGAGTAGTGAAACATGGAGGCATAAGCATAGCAGAGGGTTTATGGGAGGTAACTCTGGTGGGTAACACACCTTCACATGAATCTGGTTTGGTAGGAGGCTTCTAGCCAAGAGCCATTTGACAGGCAGCCTGGGACTGTGGGGGGCACAGCAAACCCAGCTTCAGTAGCTCTTTTGAGGTCTCCCAAATCTTGGCTCACTGAGAGAGAGAGAGTTCATTACTGGGATATTTTAGGGCAGTCATATGTGTGAACAAATAACCTGGGGGGTTTTCTCTCATCAGCCATGTGTTGCTGGAGCCCATTTTGCTGGGACGATGTCATCTCCTGGGTTTGAAATGCTACCCGCTGTCTTGGCTCTCTGCTAATTGAGGATTGTCCTTCTGGAAAAGCCTTCAGATGGTCATTTATGGCAATGTGTGAGACACACAGGAACAGTGACAGGGACCCTTCCCTGCTGCAGGCTCTGGCCTTTTCCTTGGTCTTCACCAGGCAGTATCAGAGCCAGCAGCACTGGCTTGCTCATACACAGTATGCAAATACCTTGTTCTGGCCAGATTTGCTGGGTTCACCCCCTTTCCCCACAGAAAAAGCTACCCAAACCCCACTACTTTTCAAGATATTTCACTAAGCAGCACCTACAGCTGAGATTTAAGGTATTTTCACCCCATGATACAGAAAGACCAAACACAGTACAGAACTGTTTTTCTGCTTTTCTTTAGAAATCAAATGTTTCTTTAGTATCTAAAAATCATAAAAATACACCATTTTGTTTTGGGGAATTTGTAAATAATCCTACTCACCTCTTTGAGATAAAATACATTTCAGCTAAGTGTCTTATTGGTGTATTTTTTCCAGCTGTGGCCAAAAAGAACTGCTCTAGCATAGATGTCACCACTTGGAAAGAGCGGAGACCTATAAACGCAGAGCGCATGGTTTCAGTTTTATCATTACAGGCTAAGGCACAGTGTGTCCATTACCAACAGCTGGAAAATGAGACAATGACTAAAAGTGGCATTATTGTGTTTCTCATGGATGTTTTACTGGGAAAGTTCAAAGAGGTGGAGACACTTGTGACAGAGGCAGCTCAACAGGGATTTTTCACTTTGTGTCACACGATAGTTTTAAAAAAAATCAGCTAAGAGATGTCAGAGGTGAACGGAGCAGCTTGAGTCTAGTGTAAAAATCAATGCACACAAATTGTTTAGGTCCCAGTTCTGCTCTACAGTATGTGTGTATGCCTACAAATTATAAACGCATCTATCTGAGAAACCATGCTTTTGGTGTCTGTCGCCTACTTTGTCTCTGCCGCAGGATTCTGTCTTGAAGTGGGGTCAGTAGATGCTTGCATAGCTACTGCAACCTCCTCTTTGCAGGAGGGGACAGCAGAGTCCTGGCTGGGCAAAGTACTGCAGGAGACAGTGATTTCCTCTCCCCTGTCTCCATTTGTTCACCTATGCTAGAGCCCACTCTGCTGAGCCTGCTTCACTCTCAGCCATCTGCTGAGTGAGGATATTTCCACATACCACCTTTTGCAGGCAGAAAGCACCCATGCTGTCCACAGGCTGGGATGGCCAAATGTCCCGTGGCTACCGTGAGCATGAGTTCATCGTCCTGGCCGGCAGGTCAGCCACTGCTCGGTGCGGCACTGATAAACCCACATGCACACTGGTCTGTTAGGAAGGCAAGCGAGTCAAGCCGTGGCAACTCAGATGGAAGAGAGAAAATGCTTTTGTAAGCCAGGAAAATATCACAGAGGCTTTATCTCAAGTCTCCTCCAATTTCCACACTCAAATGCCTTCTTTAGCTTTATTGTTTTAAGTGAAATCTAACCTTGATTATGTGGCAGGGACCTATTACGTTATTTGACTGTCGGGCGCTAAATACATTTGCAGTACAGTATTTGATTATAAAATGTTAACAGCATTTGCAGTATTGCCATAATAGCTACGGATCCCAGCTACTAACAAAGCCTTACTGTGCCACTCATTTTACAAATCTGCAGTAAAAAGACAGTCCTTGTCTCTGAGACTGTGAAGTTTAAAGAGAGACGTGTCTGAGCGCTGAACATAAGCACAGAGAAACTTAGTAACTTAGTCTTAATAGCCAGTCAGTGGGAGAGCTAGGGATAAAAGCCATGTTCCCTGAGCACTGGTTGTGCTGTTCTCACTTGATCACTTCTTTTTTAAATAAATCTGGTGTTTAAAGTGCTGTTTATAATTATCGTTCCAAGGGAAGTTGATAAGGTCAATGCACAAGCACCTAAGACAGAAGACAGTTATATCTGAAAGAGCCATAGTGCACAGACACTGCAAACATGGACTGGGTAGCAAATTTTGAAGAACTGTGGTAAAATAAACTGAGTTAACCTGTAAAATGGGAAAAAGATCAGACCTCCCTGTCTGAGCAAGTGTCAGTATGTGGGGGAAGGAAAAGCACAGGGGAGAACGTACAGACGTAGCTTCTGCTCTTGCAGTCACAATCTGCTGTACAGGGGAAGGTTGCAGACTTCTTAAACACAGTGACTGTGCTGCAGCTGTAAGGCAGATAATCAGAATAATCCACTAAAAGCCATATGCGTATATGGAGATACTTTCACCCATGTTAGAAAGTTGACCAAAATTGTATTTAATTTATTACCTTACTTAGTTGAGAGTATGTGATTCACGTACAAGTTTCCCACAGGAGTGGGATCTGGTGGCAACTCTTCTCGGTTCTGACTAGTTATGCAACTAGTTTTGAGGAAAATAATTAAAGGGTAGAGGATTTACTTGAAGAAGAGATAACAAATACAGTATTTAACTTTATCAAATTATTACTAAATTAGATTCATTTTTTAAAATACAGTTTGTAACTGTACAACATAGGATTCAGTCTTCTCTAGCTGAAGCTGGTCACAAAATCTTCTCTGACTTCTATGTAAACAGATGGTTATCTTGGGTCTCATTTTAGCCAAACATTCGTGTTCCATCTTAACCAAAGGTGGGCTAGAGACCTGTTAGCATCCGACAGTCTAAAATTGGTGTAAAAGCTTTGATGAGAATGATGATGAATGAGAATTAACTGCTTAACTACCAGAAGAAACCAAATTCATAGAATCATAGAATGGTTAGAATTGGAAGAGACCTTAAAGATCATCAAGTTCCAACCCCCCTGCCTTGGGCAGGGACACCTCAATGCTCCTCAAAGCCCCATCCAGCCCAGACTTGGACACTTCCAGGGATGAAGCATTCACAGCTTCTTTAGGCAATTTGTTCCAGTGTCTCACCACCCTCACAGTAAAGAATTTCTTTCTAGTATTTAATCTAAATTTCCCCTCTTCTAATTTAAAGCCATTACCCCTTGTCCTGTCACTCCACTTCCTGACAAAGAGTCCCTCTCTAGCTCTCCTGTAGGCTCCCTTCAGATACTGGAAGGCCGCTATAAGGTCTCCCAGGAGCCTTCTCTTCTCCAGGTTGAACAAGCCCAGCTCCCTCAGCTGGTCTTCACAGGAGAGGTGCTCCATCCCTCTGATCATCTTTGTGGCCCTCCGCTGGACCTGTTCCAACAGTTCTATGTCCTTTCTATGTTGAGGACTCCAGAGCTGGACACAGTACTCCAGGTGGGGTCTCACAAGCACAGAGTGGAGGGGCAGAATCACCTCCCATGACCTGCTGGGTACACTTCTTTTGATTTAGCCCAGGATGTGGTTGGTTTTCTGGGCTGCCAGTGTGCACTGCTGGCTCATATCGGGCTTCTCATCCATGAGCACTCCGAAGTCCTTCTCCTCAGGGCTTCTCTCCAGCCATTCTTCACCCAACCTGTCTTTGTGCTTGGGATTGCCACATGTCAGGTGCAGGACCCTGTACTTAGTGTGGTTGAACTTCATGCAATTTGCACTAGCCTGCCTCTCAAGCCTGTCTAGGTCCCTCTAGATGGCATCCCTTCCCTCCAGCGTGTTCACTGCATCACTGAGCTTGGTGTCATTACCAAACATCCTGAGGGTGCACTCTATCCCACTGTCCATGTCTCTGACAAAGATGTTAAATAGCACTGGTCCCAGTACCAACCCCTGAAGAACACCACTTGTTACTGGCTGCCACTTGGACATTGAGCCATTGACCACAACCCTTTGAGTGTGGCCACCCAGCTAGGTCCTTGTCCACTGAGTGTTCCATCTATCAAGTCTATGACTTACCAGTTTTGAGACCAGGATGTTGGGTGGGGCATGACATTTTACTTGCAAATTGTTAGAGATAGTCATCTTTTCCATCACAGGTCCATGTGGAACAGCTAGCGGTGTCAGTCCAGTTCTTGTTCTTGATATTACCAAAAGAATCTGTTTTGGATTGCTGATCCCTTTGACCATGTGAAATCTGAGGAAATGTTCATGCTACTGGCAGCCAGAAGTCTTCAGGATCAGAGGCATCTATAGGTTAGCCATCTCGCACTGACAAACCGTTACATAAGTTAAGGAGTGACTTTATGCCATCTGTTCTTTTCAACCAGCTGTGTAAGAAACTTTGCTTTCAAAGTGGTTTTACTGCTTTGATCCCATTCCACCATGTCATTTACTGCTTCTTACTTTCTATTCTCTATTACTTTTCATTGTTTCCCATTATGAATCCTTCCTTACCTTTGATACGTCCCCCAGGGCTCTTATTCTGCGGGTGGTGAGCACTGTCCCATGCATGAAGCTTCTTTTGTCATCAGCAGATGACTGATGAGTTTTTTTCTGAAATCCAATGAAAGCTCAAAAAACCAGCTTTCATCTGTGTCCCTGCAGAGCAACCTTAACACCTACCAATGCACTTTTAATGTATTGTTTACTCTAAGTATTAATGTGCACTGGAGCAGTGCCACATCTGGTGGAGAATAGCAGAAACCCCTCCTTGTGCGTTTGAGGCTCTTCCTCCATGGATCAGGTGTACTAGGCATCATGTTCACCTGGCAGTGTCCTGTCTCCTACAACTTCTGAGTACAACGTTGGAGAATCTGTAGCATTTCGGGCTTTCAAAAAATGAATGGGAATCATTGCTAGACCCTCGTTGCTGTTTCCAGTCTGGGTATGTCCTGTGGTTGATCATTCTCCACCTCAGATTCCCACAGGAAATGTCCTCAGCTTTGCTCCTGAGCTTATGTGATTGTTGGCTCTGTGTCATACCATTTTCTGATCCTGTGGAATAGAAAACTGCTATCTGCCTTTCTTCTGGTTCTACTGTGCACTTGGATGTGTGAGAGGTAAAATAAGGAGTATGTGCGATTCTACCCAGCTGAGTTTGGTAACCCTGAGGGTTTATGAAGCTTGATCAATGAAGTTGCCCGTGCTAGACCTGATGTTGCAGGTAAATAACATTTCCTAAGTTGGTACTTCAGCCTTCTGCCTGCCACAGATACGCTTTTTGATGTCCCTCATGATTGAAAAAGTATTGCTCCTCTGTGGTAAAAAAGAGAGCCAAAGGGTCAGGCTTTCTTCTTGGCATATGACTAGATCTGTGCTCTCAATTTCAGCTCCTAATGCCATGAAATACTTTCCTGAATTGAAAAAGTCAAGCCTACTATCACCTGAGATACAGTTCATGGGTTGGTAGTCTTTTACCATCATGGCCAATTTAAAGGTGAGACTGTGTCCCTCTGCTCCCCTGGAGGGTGGGCTGATTCCAAGCCAATGCAGCAAATCACTGAAATGTGGAGCCCTTTATGACTGAGTTTAGTTTAAGCCAGGAGATACATTTAAATGCTTGACCTCTTTTCTCCAGAACTGCAGCCTCCAGATGAAACAATGCACAGCTGTGACATCAAAAGTCAAATTTCATACTCAGAAGGCCAAGACATTCAGACATACTGAACCTGTTGCAGGCAAGTCAAAGAATACCAACAGAACTGGAGAGAAGAGAATGTTTGGATGTTAAGACATGTTAGAGACTTCCAGAGGTGCTGTCCTCTTTGTTGACCACAGATCAGTCTGCCAAAGCTCTCTCCGAGCAGGGAGCATCTCTCCAGACTGTGTGTATCATTGATATTCGCAGGACATCAAGGAGTTCCTCTGTAAGGAGGTAGACCTTAAATATCTATTTTGGGAAATTTAGGGTGAAAATGTCTCAGGCTTTAGCTAGAGGGGACATATAATCACCCAAAGTGAAAATGTGTGTCGAGTATTGTCTTGCTGTGTACTCCCTGACACTCACTGACATCCAAATTAACTACTTCAGCAGGAAGACCACAGGCTAAATGATATTCTGGCTGAAATCTCATTTGATTCAAAGGTCAGGACATCCTGGTGAAACTCTGCTATGGTATAGAAGAACCCACACTATACCAAGTTAACACTTCTGTTATTGCTATTATAATTCATGTCCAAGTGAGAGAGTCACAACTGTCCCGAATAAAACATAGATGGTCTCTCCCTGTGTATGACTTAAGAGAACTTCAGTTCAGTTGAGGTCCTCTCAAAGCACACATGACTAATTCTAGCCATGCACTGTGAATATGATACCCTTTAAAATGTTTTCCTTGAAATATGCAAAAAATGTAGAAGAGCACCCCAAATACTTGAATATCTGGGAAACCAGCTTAGCATTGTTTGACAAATCCTCCCTGCTGTGCTAAATCAACCGATTACTCATGCAAATGCCTGGTAATGACATTTCTGTTAGAAGAACAGTGTAATTTGGCTTTATTTCCAAATTCCAGCAACAAAAAAATAACATGTATTGATCCTGTATTGCAAATGAATGATGTTTCTGCGCTACTGAAACTCAAAAAGTACATGATGGGTTACACCTTGCTAGCATCAGCTGAGGCAACAACTCAGCAGCAGTCTCGCACCTTCCAGTAAAATTTCATGATATGGATCCCAGCAGAGACCATTAAATCAAACTTGGTACAGTCATGGCTACTTCTCCAAGAAAAATATAACAGGCCTAAAGAAACACCAGTGGTTGGCTCATGTAATCTGAACCTATTGAATCTGAACTCCTCTTTGTGTTCAATTATGAGTCCATTTTGAAAGGGCAGTTTGTCTTTAATGGGTTAACTGATGCCACGTTAACAGAGGAGCTATAACATGACAAACAAATATAGTTTAATGCACCCTACTTTGAATGCAGAGTTCATATGTATTCCAGACAAAAGGCCAAACAAATTTACAACACTTCATGCATTTCTATAGCCGAGCATTTTTTACTGAAGGATATGTAAATCCTGCACTAATCAGAGGTTCTGGGATTCCAAATGCCACTAAAGGTTATGACCTGAAGCCCTGCTAATAGATGACTGAGGGCGTAGACTAAGTAGTTCTGAATGACAGCAACCACAGGGTGTTTTGCATGAAAAGTAACCTCTAATAAATGACCTCTGCTTTTTTCCTTTCAAAGCTATGACAGTAATGAATATGAAAGGGGGAGCTTTGTACACACCGGGTGTTATTTACACCTAAACACTGCAAGGGTGTGGATGGTATGTGAGGGTTTCAGTTCAGCTGGAAAAGGAGGAAAGGGTGTTTTCCCTGCCTTAACAATCACTTCTGCACTTCTGGTGACTTCATTAATAAACTCTTTCTTAAACAGTTATACCAAACAACAAGGTCACGGTATTAAAGGAAACATTTCCTCCTTCATTATACGTGTGTACTTGTATATAAATATCCGTATATATGTATGTATATGTGTTTACTGGATGGGTTACAGGCTTCATGTGAAATCTCTTGGACTGTGGATAGGAGCATTCACATTTCTGTTGTTTTGTGACCTTTAGTTAGGCAGAACATTGTGTCTTTGGTGGTACAAACAAAACAAGGATGTTTTTAATGGCAGAGAGTGTCTCCTCATAAATGATGAGAGTCCAAATCACTTGGACTTCCTGCAGGAAAACAGTTCTGAGTTTTCTTTTTTCTTAAATGCAAGAAGAACCAGAGCTCTGAAAAAAAACAATATGGATTTCCATTTCCTTTGTCTGACGGTGATCAGTTGGTGAAATTTTAACATCTACCTGGAGATCCTGGAGGGGGAATAGAGTGTCCTGCCTGTGCTCCTACCATCTCAGGATTGGTCCCAGTCGCGTACATTGCTTTGCCTTTACACCCTCCAAATGCATCACTTGCAATGTTGTCTTTCATTGCTTTGGGGGCTTCCTTCCCTTCCTAGTTTCACTGTGTATGGGCAGACCAGGATGTGGGAAGACAGGCAGGTAGGAGCATGCTGCCTCCTCTGTGTAGCTGGGAACTGAGCTGGGGAAGTTCCCTGCGACAGCAATGTCCACAGAGGGACTGTGTGGGGACACTGCCGTGGCAGAGGAAACCAGTTGTGCAGGCTATACTTAACCACAAAACTTAAGATCACCCCACAGATGCTGAGGTGCAGGCTGTACGTTGGAGAAGTGGGGTGTAGATATGTCCACACAGGACCCAGCACCCTATGGCCAGCTAAGGCAGTGCTGTGGAGGGGGAATTAGCCCTCTGCTTACTTCTGCCACAGTGGTGGCACTGCAGCTTCCAGTTTGGGAGTTTGTGTGCTTAAACCCCATCACAGGCTTTCTTGACGATCCTGACCTCCAGGTGTATCAAGGGCCCAGCATCTTCAAGATGCTTAGGTGCCTTTCTTGCTGCTGAAAAGCTTGGTACAGGGCCACCAGTACATACTGCTGTAGACAGAGTGTCTTGAGACACGTCATGCATGGTGGTAGGATGGCTCTGACACTTCACTTGCCCCTGAACCCAGTTAGCTTCCCCATTTATTTGGGATCTGAGCATAAAAGCATTCAGCATATGGCCTGTGAAGGGAACCTTCCAGAGCCTAATGCACTTCATAGCCCAGGAATCTTTTTATGATAATCTTATGATGTTCAGCATAAGTTTTTTGCTTTTCTTAATATTATCCAAATATTTTTTCATTAGTTAATTTTTAATACAGATGTTTTATGTGCAGACCATAGTTGTGTTTGTTCAGGTATGACTGCCATTTTGTTAGGTGGCAATTTTGCCTGAGTAAGGAGGCCGAAGCAGGGCTTTAAAATGCACTCCTCATAAAAAATTAAAGAGCTATTCTTTATTTACATATTTACGCAACACTCAATCCATCCTGTAAAGCTTTCTCTGCCTTAAACCCAAATCTCCAGGGTGTACTCTGTGCCTGGGGAAATTGGATGGCTCAGAGAAATGATAAAGAGATATCTGTCCATCCACCTATCTATCATTTTTTATACCATACTCATTACCATGGTCTCTGAGCTCCTATTCCAAGTATGGAGCTTTTCCCACTTTGGTACAGAGCTGGTCAGCAGAGATGGCAAGGCCATCATTATTTTCTGAAGAGCAGAAGCCTGCAGAATGACCGGTTGCTCAGTCTGCATTGGCCATTTGGCAGCAGCCAGTTTGCACAGAAGACAAATCCCTTTTATTAGCTGCTTGGGAAGTCTGGTTTGGCTTCTGGGAGATGCAGTTCAAATGGACTATGTGCAGAGAGTTAGCCTTAGGTATCAACATTGCTGCTCCCACATTCACTTCACATCACCTCGAGAGAGAGAGGCTACCTCTTCCCTGCCTCCCTGACAGCTGCTTACCAGGAGGGGGGACTTCAACTCTGAAAAAGCATCAAAAGTCCTGGCAACTTTAACTTGGATAGACTGTCCAAGGGACTCTTCAAATTAACAGAAATAGCTGCATTTCTCATCCTCTTGCATGTAACTGGCCACTTTCAGGCCATGTCATCACACATTTGTCTCATTCTTACCCTGGGGTCCACCTGTTTCTTTGCAGAATTCACTTACTGTCTTTTGACTTGTGCTTCAATTTCAAGCTCAGGAGGATGGCGGTTTTTTATTAGATTGTATTCAGGGCCAGGCATAGTGGGGGCCTGATCCTTGACAAGGACCTGTAGGCATTCAGCAGACAAATATTAGTTAACACTGATCATTACTAAGAATAAAGTAACATCACCACTCCACAGCTCGCTCCAAGGCTGACTCTATTACAGCCACTATTGCCAGTGATTGTACCAGCCCTATTAGCCATCCTGTTGCCCATTTTTTAAAACCCTTTTTCCTCCGTGTTAGGAGGAGAAGTTTCAAATCCATCTTAGTTTGCCTACCAGCTCTGTCAGACATACGGCAGCAGCCTGGAGCTCCCTGTGCTCCCAGGAGACCTGCTACTGGGATGTAGCAGCACTGCCTCAGCATAAAGCTAGGGTGTGGGCTCCAGGATCTATAGGGTGGTTGGGTGCTCCAAACAAATACCTTCTTCTCCTTGCCCCATTCCTGTGTCATGGAGCAGCAGGGAGAGGGGTAGTTTTGTTCATCTTTTATTGGTAAAAGCCAGAGTGATCTCTTCCAAATCACCAATGTGAGAACAAACATAGAGCTCAAACGTCTAATTTGTCCTTTCTCTATCTCAAGCATCCCACTCATCCCAGCCTGGCTCAGATGTGCTGTAGTCTACTCCCAGCTTTAATTTAGTAATAGATGCAGGCTTCATCAGTCCATCAGCAGGAGTGGCAGCTGGCATCCAGTTCGTGAAATGTATCCAAGACTAAAAGAGGAGAAAGATTATGTTTTTGAAATAAATGTAGGGGAAAAAATTATAAATGGCAAGTGAAGAGCTGGAACCCCCCTCAGGCCAGACTCTGACAGGGCTTTGCAGATCATCTGTATCTAAAATTGGAAGGTTTTGATTCCGACTTTCCTGCTCTTCACTTAAAGAAATCTTCTGGCACAACTACAGGCCAGCTGAGTAAAGCCAGGACAAAACTCAAAAAGGGACAATTAGTTTAACCTGAAAAGCTTTGTGGAAATGTTTCCAGTTTGACAGGTTTGTGGTGGAAGTCCGCCCTTTTTCCCTGGTCAGCTGCTGGGACCCTGGGCTTCTGGCCACAGTTTTGGGATTCCTTTAAAGCTGGAGTCCTTTGCAGCCTTGGAGGACCTTATTTTAGGACTGATCGTTGACCAATGCTCCAAAAAGAGACCATGGGACTTAGTACAGTACTTTGAGCTTTTTATTTTCTCTTCCTTTCCTATGGTTTTCTTATGGAGGCAACAAAATTTAATTTTCTAGTAATGTACAATAGAAATGCATTGTATTTTAAAGATTACAGACCCAATTTTTTGCTTTTTCCAACCAGCCTAGCTCATTTGATCCTTTTGATTTATGCCAGCCTAAGGAAGAAAGTGGGCAATTTAAATTTTAACTTCCTCTCCTAGGAACAATCCTTCCATTCTTGAAATCTGCAGATGAAGAATGAAACTCTAAAAAACCTGCTCAGCCTGGCCATGGCTTGACTGCAGGACCCTGGCAGCAGCAGTCTCGCACAGTGCGGTAAAGAGGCGATTAAAAGTTTTACTATCCGTTTTATCATCTCAGTTTTTACAATAAAGAGAGCTGTCATTGTTTTAGGATTATTTTACCTATGTCTATTCATTTTCTTTCATCGTCTTTACAAGTCTCACTCCCGTTTTGTGCTGCTTCGGTTCTGCCCTTTTCAACTCCTCATGGATGAGTGGGGAAGGAAGAGCAGACTGGCCAACAAATTGGGCAGGGAGAGAGTGTGAAAACTGAGCTTCTTTGCCAATCTCTTTCTTCACATAGGAGGAATGAAAGCACCAGGCTTACTTTTTTTTTTTAATAAATTCTATTTTTATGCTGCCTTTGCCTCTTACAGGTACAGTAGATGTTTGTTGCTTACATGATCGAGCTGTACATCCCTCACTGACCAACTGCTTGTATTTTAATGGTCTTGGAAATCCAGGCAAAGGTTCAGCCGACGTGCTGAGATATGGGCAGGGAAAGCAGAAGTGAAGGGGGTTTTAGTCTGGCATTTGGAGGAAGGTAAAGGAAGACGGGCTGGAAATAGAGGCAGTGGAAGGAGAGAAGACCGGAGATGGAAAGACAGAAAATAGAGATGCAAGTAGATAATCAAGAAAATTTTAAAAAGCACTTTTGGGGGTATTTCAAGCTGCTTTGGTAGTTTTGAAAATCTAAATAAATTAAAATTTGTACCACTAGGTGCCTAAATTACTTCAAAATCCTGTATATTATAGCTTTAAGTTTTATGCTTTAAAAATAGGGATAATCATGCTTGAATTTACAGGCTTTTCTTTCATACAGATAAGAAAAAAATGCTTAAATATTCGGTTTGTGGAGAGTGAGGATGGTATGTTTTCCAGGTGTCTTGAAAGTTCAGAAGTCTTGCAATTTAAAACACAGCTAAATACTGAAAATCTGTTCTGGGAATATTCATTCCAATTTATTAAACAATTAGGGTCCAGCTGTGCTTACTTTCCACAATGGTTTGCTTTTGGGACATTTTTCATTTGCTTTTCCAGCAGTTTCTGTATCAGAAACATTGTTTTAAATGTCACAGTTGTCAAATCAATGAACTAAAACAGTATCACATGGCTTAATTTGAACAAGTAATGCACTTGGAATTTCAGATTTGGAATAACAGCCTTCCTGATCTGTTCACTGTCCCTCAGCAGTTGAAAACAGAGAATTTGGAGTAAGGTTAGGCTATGCCCTATTCCACAGGGCTGCACAGAAGGAGGGGGGGAGTACTTTTGCCTATGTGCTTAACCTGGAAGTACCTATCTGTAACAAAAGTTCAAATCTCAGCCAAAAACTTGCTGGTTTGTCTATATTTGTCTGTCGATCTATGTGTATTTAATTTTGTTTCTGAATGGTTTACCCAAAGTCCATCTAAGTTTCAATGGACTTTTATGAGATTTTAGTGAGGTCCCTATTACTGTCTACTTAAAAAAAAAAAAACAGGAAAGACTCACATTGATGTCAAGAGGAGTAAGGTCCTTTGCTTTAGGTGGAAAATCTGATACCACTATAGAAAAACCCTTCACTTGACATGCTGTTTATTTATTTAGGATACCAGGAAATAACTCAAGATGGATATCCACAAACTGGGGCACCTATAACCTTGTTTACATCTGAAATGTAGGTAACCAGAATGGAGCTGTGGTAGAGGGTCATGGAGCAGTCCTTCTTTCTCCAAATTCTGCTCCCCCCCTTCTTCCCCCCCCCAAATTCCAGTGGCTTGCCCTCCTCTGCCTTTTCTTCTCCTCCTGTTTTCTTCATAGCCCTCCTACCCCTCAACACTTCGGTGTCAGTGTAGCCCCAAAGAGCACTAAAGAACTTTGCATAGCACCAAAACCTATCAAGTCCCTCTCTAAGCTGGTTTCTACTTCTTGCTGAGTGTGGCATGTCAGAGATGAACCAACCAGGGGTAGTTCAGTGCATGAGGAAGTATGGGATGATGGGACTGCTGGGATGTTTTCAAAAATGGAATTTTGCTTCAGGTTTTTCCACTCTGCTGCTGTGTATGGATTAAATAGGCAAAATAGATAAATGTTTGGAAAATCAAACCACTATATAGGATATGGTTTTTGGTTAATTTTAAAGAATCACCTTTACACCCCTGTCATTTAGCCTTCACTACATAAAGCAAATATCAGCAAAGAACTCGGCTGGTTTAATCAGAAGTGTCTACTTTCTAGCCTGCTTATATATATTTTTTTTCCTAGGTGAGCATCAAGCTATTGTCCTTCTAAAGAAGAATAATAAATCATCATTGTGTAAGTATGTGTTTAGAGAAGAAAAGTTTTATAAGAATTATTTGGATTAAGGTGATAAGGAGGAAGACATGCAAAAAATCACAGAAATGGTTTAAAAATTGCAAAGATTTGGGTTTATTTTATTTATCTACTGGCATCTTAATCTGCAGTGTTTGTGTTTTCAAGCTTTAGCTTGCAGTCATTACAATTAGAAATTTACACTCAAGAAATAACTTGACAATCTGGCAGATATTTGCAAGTGCAGGTTTAAGGAAAGGTAGTGACGCAGCACGCATACTGCTTAATTATGAGATGTTGGTGGAAGTGAATTCTTTCACAAGGGAATGTTGGGAGAAAATATTTTGATTTTGTTACCTTTGGGGTTTTTTGTAAGCACTAATAAGCACTCTCGCTGCAGTCACAAAGTTTCTCTGACTCACACTAGTCACAGCTCAGGTTCATACACGGAGGTATGAAGTCTGTGTCCCATGACACAAAAGAAGTGAATATAGCCATTCATCATCTTAAAGTGCCATATTATCGCTTTACCAACATTGCAACTCTTCTTGCCTACTTGTCCTACTACAGTTACTTATTTATCATAATTAATCCCTTAGCAGGAACAGCATACATTCAGGCTGCTATAGCACTACTATAGAAAGTCTCTTCTGAGCAGAAATGGAGTGGTGACTTGTGCCATGACTTCAGGATGCTGATTTAGCTCCACTGACCAAGGGGTGGGAGCTGCCTGAGAGCTCACCCAACTCATAGGAAAACCCATCAAACTACCAAAAAGTGGTTTCAATACATGAGACGGTAATAAGTCAGTTTTCTGATTTTGAGGTAACAAACTCTTAAGTCTGGCCATCAACAGGGTGAAAACACCCTCATTTTAAGTCTCATTTAGTTTCTGACTTAAATCTGAAAACTCAAAATCAGACCCAAGTGACAATTCAGCCAGACCTGACTTTTCCCACTTTTCTCTGTATCTGCAGTTTGAACATGTCTTTGATTTAAAAAAAAAACATTTCTGCAAACTTTTCTTTTTTTTAAGCAGGTAGTGTAATTAAGGTTTGAAAGGTGGCTAATGTTCAATTAACTTTATGATATATATTTGATGGCTTTGGAGAATGGATCACCTTACTAAAATGTGAACGGTTATGAATGTGTGTTTATGCATTGTGCATTCTTAGCCTGTCTCAAGGTAAAAGTCTTGAAAGGATTTTAGATTTCCTAACTACTTGCCTAGTGATTAGATCACAATAAAACTGAAAGGATCATAATATGCCTATTATAAATGACTTTGTTTCAAAGGAATTATTATAGTTAGTGGGTAAATATGCACCAGTGCCTTAGGGAATAACAGAAATTAAACCACAAAATGTATATAACCTTGAAGGTCTGAGTAAAATTCAAAACATCAAGAAAAGAAAGCTGAAAATTTGGTCTGACACCATTTTTATGTTGTCCTATGCTTCCTTTACATGCCAGAGTTTCCAAAGTGTGTGTGATTTAGCCTGGTGCAATATAGAGTGCAGCCTTTAATTTGGGGTTACGATGGCATGTGTTAAAAGACAAAATGTCAGCCAGATCGGTTTTTCTGCTCTGAACACACTTGAGGTTGAGGTTTTAAGCCAGGGCTTAGTTGTCAATCTGACAAAGGACTATTTTTATTTTTTTTTCTGTTGGCATGTTTAATTACATGAAACCAAATGCTCACATGAGAGAGAAGAACTGGTAAAACTTTTCTCAACCATAGAACTAGGACTGCCTTTATATCCTGATAAATTCTAGTCTGTACCTACTTACAAGGTAATGACTGTGGTCCAGAATTCTGGTTTCATTTGTACCTGGCAAGACAGGGTGTATAACTTTTCCTTCCTGAGTTGGCATAATTGGCCATGTGTTTGAATTTCCAAAGGATGCTCAAGTAAGTGCAGAGTACAAGGGGTGTTAAGCTGCGTGTCTGTAGTCCTGTGGTCTAAACTGGCAACCACTAAGTCTTGGTTAGAGTCAATATGATGGCCTTCACTGACACGTTTCTCGGTAGTTGAGGAACTTACTTAGCTGAGTAAGGTCCTTAATAAAGACTAAGATCTTCCTTATGTAAAGATGTTCATGGTGTCCATTCAGGGTTGACACTGGAGATGCCACAGCTTAGGCTCCTTCTTTAGGAATGGGACAAAACTCCAGACTTGCCATGCTCCTGGAAGGGCCCTTGCCCTCTAACACTTTCTGCACTTTGATTTACTAACTCTGACTTTCCTAGCCTCCTGAAACTCTCTTCCCACACTTAGATAGGAAACTTTCCTCTTTGATAGGTATCTAGATGTTTCTTAGCTATAGGATTGAAAGACAAGTGCAAGCCATTTAGTGATGTGGCTGTATCATGCTAACTTTGGACACTACCAACTATCTGCTTTGAGAGACAGATAGAGGGAAAGGGCAAATAGCAAGGTGTTCCTTCACCACAAATCTATCAACAGGGAGCCGATTTCATCAGAGAGACTGCTGGAAAACTCCCATGGACAATGACATTCTTTCAAGGCCAGAACATAATAACAGGCAGGTAGGTTATGAGTGAGAAGACCAGTTACTGAAATGAAAAGGTTCCTCCAGGCCTCTGAAAGTACCGATCTCCAGGCCCTAAACCACCTCTGAGACCTTCCACATGAGCTAAAAAGGATACTTTGCAAAGCTGGAATACTAGAGAGCCTTCAGTGGCCCTTCTCCCCACACTGGCCATTGAAATGGAGAATAACATGAAGGAGGTGAGGTACTGATATCATAGTAATATTGTGATTCTGTCTGCAATATCAAACCTTTTGAGTGCTAATACTGCATTGGTACTTGCAGTACTGATCTTTTATCCTGGCCTTCAACAATCTCTTTCCAAAGAGCTGGGACAATCATATCTCTGTGACCTTTCTCCTTTGGCAGAGAGTAGAAAAATGAAGGGACAATATTATTGTCTTTTTCCAGTTTTCAACACTCCTCTCTCTACCCAGGAGCACATCAATGTAGATCAGTCTAGCATAAGGTCAGGGTCAGGGGGCTCAAGAAAGGGAGAGAAGTCCCATGGCAGGGTACCACTGCGTTTCCAGGCTACCAGCACTACCTCCAGGTGCTTGTTTAGCAGAAGTAAAGTTCTCCTGCAAGAATCCAAACACCTGAGTTACTGGAGTGCTGCAAAACATCACACAGAATAGACTGCTGGGTTCTTGATGGATGTACACACACCGATGCAAAATCAATGACTCTGTGGTATTTTTAGGTGCTGACATGCTTCTCCTTTCATATCACGGTATATAATGGAGGAATCTGCTGTTGTGCCAGTCAATAGAGCAGCCACCAGTCAGGGATGGCAGTTTAAATTAAATTATAATGATATAAGTTCTTATATTCTTATATATTCTTGTATTGCTTATTATAGTAGTGTATTACATTGCATCATGTTATTTTACGTCCAAAGGGACACCAAGCAAGGCAAAAAGTGCCATGCTGTATGTGGCCTTAGACAAAACATCATACATCTCCTCTGACTGCTTCCAGAGGGCAGTTAGAGCTGCAGCACAGGACAGGAGGCACCAGTTTTCAAATATTAATGATAAATGTGCATTTAACATATGTACAGCAAGAGTATTTTAAGAGTCCCCCAAAATAAGCTGTGTTTAACACAAATGCATCTATTCCCACCATGGGCATTTTTGTGCCATGCTTGGCTTCTTCATTATGCTGGAGGCAACCTGCTAACTATGGTGTCATCATTTGATGTTAAATTATATATGTATAGGTTTGATATCATTAATTTTTAAGGTACATGGTTATGAAGTATTGCGACTAGCAGAAAAAGTGTTACCTCAACCAAATTTGTGAGGGAGGTTTGAGAATCTTCTTGCTCCATTTATGTCACAGGAGGAGTGAACCAGATTTCAGGTGAGGCTGACCTACCGCTGTATGAAAGAAGCCTCTTTCCTCTGGGTGACAGAAATAAAGCTGTAGTCGCATTATTCCTGGCACTAGACATTTCATGCTTTAAACAGAACCACAGGGAGGAGGAGAAAAAAGGTACAATGGCTCCTAGTAGCTTAAAAATGGTCTCTTTTCTGTATATGTGTTGATTTAAGGTCTCATTGAAGATATTTCCTTAGATTGAGGGATGAGCCAGGAAGAAAGCCATATTCTTACGAAGCTACTTTAATAGTTTCTCTCCACTGATCCAGAGATGAGGTGGTTTCCCCATTATACACCCAGATATTGTATCTCAGGAGAAGAGCTCTGTTGTGAGGGACCATATCTAGAAATATTCTTCATTATTTCTCTGTTTTGTGACCTTGTTTCCCATTTTGTGATCAGTCATCCCAACATACATTTTGCTGGAATGAAAGTGACTTCCTTTCTGTCCTTAATATTCATCTAACAACAGAAGTAACGAGAGGGTTTGGATGGACACTGGGTGCTTTTTTTGACCTGGTTACAACAGGAGGTGGACAATCTTCTGATTGAGATGGGGTTTGGTTAGCCAGGAACTGTGGATGCTCTTTCCACCAAACTAATAAGGTCAGTTCAGGGTTAATGGCAACAGATTATAAACCTGGGATGAAGACTTTTCCATTACAGGCAAATTCTGGGTCTTGGAGCATGAGGACAGAGGGGCAGCAACCACCACTGTAACTCTAATTAGACTTCCTAGCCCACACTTGTCCTCACTCAAATGCTACTTGATTCTTAATGATCTTCCACCTGTGTCTTTGCCAGCTGCATACTGAGGACATTTAAAAGACCCCAGACTTCTGGAGTGTCTGTACCTGACAGAGGTATGAGGCAAAAGAGTTGGATACATATCTGGGATAATGTTGCCTGACCATCCATTTCTAGCCCCCTTTTAGACATCCCTGATGTTCAAAATGTTCTTGCCCACCGGGCAATCAGCCACTTCTCTGGAAAGATGTGGGTCTTCTGCAGCTCATATGTCATTTCTTTCAGGTCATACGGACATTTTGGAGAGCCCACAGCATCTAAAGCAGTGCTAGAAATCTATATTCAGGGACCTGAAATGTTCCTCTGGTGTTTGGAAGGGGGAACGGCTAATGGGAGGCTCACCCTAATGCATGAAATGTTTATATACTTGAAACTGAACACATCCTGAAGAGCACAAGGCATCTTGTCTCCATTTCTATCTGTGAGAACTGCCATGCTACAAAGCTTTTTATTATTTTGGTTTTGTTTATTTAATACCTCTGGGGAGAGCAGGTGGCAGTACTGAACACCTTCAAAAGCAGGAGGTCCATTAGTGGAGGTCACGTCTTCACAGCCTGCCATTTCCACCGCTGGCCCTCCTCTGTCAGCAGATCAAAGTTTATGGGCATTTTGAGGGGCAAAGAAAGGAAGGATGGTTCTTTTTTCTTCGCTGCCTCTGCTTACAGTGCCTGCTGAAAGCTCATTTCTGACAGCAATTACAACTTCTTTGGCTTTTTTGGCACCGGGATGTGCTGTCAGAGGAGGCCTGGATTTTGGATTCTTGAGCCTGTTCCTGAAAGAACAAAAACATGAGTGAAGACACTCTATCTGAAAGACTTGGGGAAGCACCAAAATAAACAAAAATAATTGAGGACAGACTTGTAGAGGCCCAAACCACATGCATTGTAATTCTGTTGGCCCAGCAAATGATATCTCATCATCACCTACTCTGTCTAAATAAAGCCATCTCCCCAGGAGGACATCTGACCCAGAAACTGCGTGGGCACAGCCCAGAACGTGCTGCGTTCTCCTCCTGCTTTCTTAAGCGGTTTGGTTCAAAAATAGGCTTCTNCCCCCCCACCCCCGGCATGGGGTCCTGCTGGGGGGCTCCTGCTGGGGGGCTCCCAACAGCGCTAACCAACAGGGAAGGCAAGAAAAAAATCCCTTCCTTTTGTTTTGTTTTGTTTTGTTNTTTATTTAATACCTCTGGGGAGAGCAGGTGGCAGTACTGAACACCTTCAAAAGCAGGAGGTCCATTAGTGGAGGTCACGTCTTCACAGCCTGCCATTTCCACCGCTGGCCCTCCTCTGTCAGCAGATCAAAGTTTATGGGCATTTTGAGGGGCAAAGAAAGGAAGGATGGTTCTTTTTTCTTCGCTGCCTCTGCTTACAGTGCCTGCTGAAAGCTCATTTCTGACAGCAATTACAACTTCTTTGGCTTTTTTGGCACCGGGATGTGCTGTCAGAGGAGGCCTGGATTTTGGATTCTTGAGCCTGTTCCTGAAAGAACAAAAACATGAGTGAAGACACTCTATCTGAAAGACTTGGGGAAGCACCAAAATAAACAAAAATAATTGAGGACAGACTTGTAGAGGCCCAAACCACATGCATTGTAATTCTGTTGGCCCAGCAAATGATATCTCATCATCACCTACTCTGTCTAAATAAAGCCATCTCCCCAGGAGGACATCTGACCCAGAAACTGCGTGGGCACAGCCCAGAACGTGCTGCGTTCTCCTCCTGCTTTCTTAAGCGGTTTGGTTCAAAAATAGGCTTCTAGGAGGAACTAGGGCTGAGGAAGTTGAACTTCTTCATATCCCCCTGACTAGCCCACCTTGCTGGTCCACTGGCCCAGGGAAGGGCCGCATTCCTGCAAGTGGCTCTGCTGGCTCCCCTAAACTGGAGTGTAAAAGCGCCGGTACCCGAAGTGATTTTAAGGGGCGTCCTTTCTCCGCCGCTCCTTTAACCGGTACCTCTGGCTTTCACAAGAAAGAAGCCGCCTTACGCCCCCGGGGGCGGCCGGGGGGCGCCCACCCGGACCGCCGCCACCCGAGTGAATCCCCGCGGGTATAGGAGGCGCGGAGCGGGGTAGCGGGGGTGGGGGGGGTGGCGGTGNTTACTTTTATTTTATTTTCATTTATTTTAGTTTGTTTCCATTTATGTTATTTTATTATATATTTTATTTTATTTTTATTTTGTTAGGTTTTTAAATTTTATTTTCTTAGGTTTATTTTGGTTTGGGTTACTTTATTTTCATTGTTTTGGCTCAGCCCCCACTATGTCTCGGTCACTGCCAGAGTTTACAGGGCTGGCCGTGTGCCCTGGGAAAGGTAAACCAAGGGATAAACCTATGGGGGCTTTGGTGCTTGTGGGACAGTCACAAGGGGCAGAAGATACAGGCTCCTGCTGGTTAATAAAGTTTATTCATAACCTTAATTCCAGTTTATTAACTTCAGGTATAACAAGTTGTGCGGTAATTGTGGTTATTAAGGGAGCACCAGGCAGTTTTTTACCTAGAGGTATCAAATTCGGTGTTACCATTATACATGCACTAAATCTCCATTATAAGGCTTTCTGTAAATGTTTCAAGGCTATGCCAGATAGAGGGGTACTTCATCCTGGTTTCCAACCCGGGTATTATCTATTTTAAACACCCTGAAATAGCAGTTGCCTTATTTGTCTCTCGCCCAAAAATATGGTGGCTTACAAATGTCTTTTTTTTTTTGAAGAAGAAAAACATAAATTAAACTTTGGTGACTGCTGCATCAATCATCAAAGTAAATCCAGGTTCAAATGTGCACTTTCTATAGAGCCAGGCCGCGGTCTTTCACAGTCTAGCAAAATAAGGAAACTACAGGGTGGAAACTCAATGAGCCTAACTATTCTGCTTCCTTCTAGTTTTTTTTTTTCTCCCTTTCATATAAATCACACTCTTTTGAAGCCGCTGCTTTTCTTTTGCGGACACAAACCCCCAGTTTCTTCAAGTCTGTCTTTCAGGCTAATTGTTTCAACAGGCCAAGCGCCTTGTGAAAGACAGCTCCAGCCTATCTCTGTATTTCTGTATTGCCTCCCCGGGAAGGTTTATAAGGGAAATGTATGTTCATGCTGCAGCCTCAACTGTTCAAAGGCCCGGCTAGCGAAGGAGAAGGAGACTGAGTTAACAGGGGTTGTTCAGTGCCTCGAAGGAAGCGTTCAGAGCTTGCAAGGCAGAACCGCTGCGGCAGGACCCGAGGCTGGCGACAGGTATTGGATGGGCTCCCGAGAATTTCACGGGCCTCTGAGTGAAGGAGTCAGCGACAGCCAGAAGAAGTTGAAAAGTGCGAGCGGCAGCACGGAGAAATAAAATGGAGAGCAGCAGGACAGATGCAAGTGAAGGGCAGTGATGTGTGAGCCTCCGGAGGTGCTGCTCGTGTCTGTGAGGGAGGTCTCTGCTATGAAGTTTCAAATGGACGGTGCGTTTTAACAAACATTTTAGAGAATTAAGTTTGCAGGAAGGATCGGAGACATCCAAATCTTCAACTGCAGTGAAGCACCAAGTGCATCTCAGCATCATAGGGAGATCTGGCGAATCTGAAATCAAAAAGGAAAAAAGAATTGGGCAAGATTTTGTGCTGTTCTTGCAAAGGCAGTGGAGTAAATTATGTTGTTCGTGTGGAATTTCTGACCTATATGAACTGAATCCACCTGAGTCTTATGCGTGTTTTCCAGCCCAATTTTTTGGATGCCAGAAATTCACAATCCTTTTCAAATATAAAGTTCATCTTTTTATTTTTAATGATAACTCCTCGCTAGATATTTTAGGATCCGATCCCATCACTCTCCTGGCAGTGGTTTTTACTCCTGTTGTTGAGGCCAATGTACTGCTTGTGCTCTGGAAGCCAATACAATTACTCACTCAAGTAGGAGCTAGATTCGTGAATCAGTATTGTAAAATGTGGCCCGGAGTCTGTAAACGGAAAACGTTAGCTCCAACAGGCAGGCTATGTGTCTGGTTTAGCTCTCAGCTCCATTAATATGTCCGTTACTTAAATGAGTGAGATAGCAGGCCTGCCCTAGAGTAACAGCTTCCCCACTATCCCATTACAGGCAGCCTCAACGTCTTGTTATTTCCCCCCATTCAGCAGCCTGTGCGATGTGGGATAAGGCTGTCGGTGATGCAGCCACGACTTATTTCCGAGGAGCAGGATTTTCTAAATGTGTCCACTAGATAGCACAATAAACTTCCTTCTTTTCCTCTTGAAAAACTTTCTCTCCCACCCAAAGAGCCATTAGGCCTTCAGTCTCAGAGTAATGGTGCTTCAGAAGGAGATCAAAGTTTCTCAGATAAGTGTTCCTTTACACAATGTTACCAACACTCCGCTTTGTAAACAGCCTTCTTTTTTATGGTTAAGAAGGACATATAAACATGCCAAGTGAGATGGATAGACTGCCACTTTTTCTTTTTCTTTTTCTCTTTGTATGTGTGTGTGTGTTAACTGTTCAATGAGTATCATAGTTGGGTTGTGCTGATACCGTTGAACGTGGTCTATCTTTTGTGTAAACAGAGGAGGCGAAGAGAACTGCAAGAAGTAATCCTGAGTGCAGATTTCTTCCTGGAGTCACTGCAGCTCCACTCCCACTTTCAACTGCCTTTGATGTGAAAACGATGATGTGTCCTTCTGAAAGAAGATGGAGATGTCAGCACTCAAATCCATGTGCTTGGATCCCTGCCTGTACGGACATGTTAGGCCCAGGTTCTGCATAAGGACCTATGCTGAAGTCTTGTACATTCTAAAATGAGGCTGCTGCCTCTATTACAGTTTTGAAGCTGCCTCATTCCCCCTTAGCTTGAAACAAAAAGAGTGTGAGCCCCCTCCAAAGGGGAAAAGCCGAAATCCCCATTAGGGACTGTATAGAGAGATTGGACCCTGCTGTAGGGCAAGTCAGCAGGTATCTGTACCGAAGGGAGGGCCAGCTAGAAACCAGCTGATAGGGAACCTGAGAGGTGGAGGGAAATGCTCCAGCTGAAGCAGTGTGAATAACTCCTCTGAAAGGTATTGTGCAAGAGGTCTTTTATTCAGCCTCAGTGCAAATTTGCGTTTTGAATCTACTTAAGACGAAGTGAAATAAGCAACTGAGATGCTCCCGTTCTTGCTCCTTAGGGAGATGAGGGCTTCCAAACATAGATTTGACTCTTACAGCTGGAGAAAAACATGGGCTGTGCCCTCTGCTCGTGTCTTGTCATCCAGGGAACTGGTCAGTACCCTCTCTTGGGTAGTTAGCTTGGGTAGTTGTTATGACTTGAATAACTGTGTTCTCTGTTGTGCATTAACAATCACTATGTATAAGGTAAAAGAGGAAACTACAAACCCCACCCCTATCCCTCTCTCTTTCAAGCCTCCCAGTGAGTTTGTTTCCTTTCTACCCAAACTGTAAGCTCCTCAGGGCAACGACCAGGACTGTTGTGGCAGCACTAAGCAATGCCCTTGCAGCGTGATCCTCCAGCACATATGAGAAAGGTGCAAAGTGTCTGCTTGCATCTCCCCTTCCAAAATAGAGGCCTGAGATTTCTGGATCCCTGACTTAAGAAGGTGATGACAAGGCCCATCTTGTCTTTCATGTTTCAGAGCTAACTATAGGAGTGTAATGTACATCTTTAAAAGCAGGTGACATGAGGGATTTTCCACGACAACCTTTCAAGCTAAAGCAGAAAACCTCTGTTCTGAGGTTGAAAATACTCTTAATCATGATGCACAAGCTCCCTCTGACATGAACGTGCTGCAGCTCTACTAATTAGACAGCCCTGAGGGTTATAGTTACTGTAGTGGCACCTAGAAACAGCAGCCATGGATTTGGACCTTGACCTCCTCTCCACTTCAGAAATACAAGCAAAATCAAGCTGAATCAAAAGATGAGAGAGAAACAAGGAATACAGACAGATCTTCTCCTTTGCCTTACCTTGGGAACCCCGAGGTAAAAGTGAGAGAGGAGTGGGCAGTGGGCTTGACTCGAAGGTGGCCTAGTCGTTCTGGTGCTGTAACCATTACAGGAGGGAGAGCCTTGCAGGGAGATGGGAAAGTGCTGGAGCAATCTGCAGGTGGTGGGGAAACCCACCCCGAAGGGCCGTGTGGGTATTAAATCAGATGCCTGTTTGTAACCCAGCTTTGCTTACTTTTCTGTGTTCTTGAAGGAAAAGATTTACTTGTTTCCTTTAAGTGGAAGGAACAGTGGTATAGCCAGCCTAGCCAAAAACCTCCTACAAATTGGTTTTCTCCTTTTCTTTTTCATGCCCTTTTGCATCCATAGGCAAGACTACCTCAGATCCCATCTTTTAAGTGCTACAACCGATCCATTAAATAGCTTCTCATGGACATTTTTTTCAGCTCCAAGGAGTAGAGTTGCTGAGTGAGAGAGGCATGAGCTGGGCTCTCACTGCTGGGACTTCCTCCAGACCAGCTTGCAGTCCTAAGAAAAATGAGTTGGATGGTTTCAGTTCTGTCCCCCATGAGCAGCAGCAGTAGATCACTTTGCAAAAATGAGCTACGCGTAATTTGGCACCATTGACAGAAGACTCACTCGCAGCAGCTTGGGGCCTTGCAAGCTTCAGATAATGTGCTGCTAAAATCACCTCTTGACCCTAACCCAGGAGGTTCCTTCAGGTCACAAGGGAAGTGGGGGGTAGTAGCAGGCCACTGTGAGATACCTTGATAAATGTACAAGCCCCCTCAAGTCAGCCTGGCATGCCTGCCCCAATGTGAGCCGCTCTGTTTATCACCACAAGAAGAATATGCTTCCTGAGTTGTGTTAGAGGACTCCAGACTTCTAATTTAAGCTCCCTCCTCCTTTTTCCCCTGTGGTGCAGCAAGTCCACCGTAGTGAACCGGTGGCCCTGGCGGAGCGCAGAAGCAGACTGCATGCATCTCCTTGTGATGGAGCTGGCAGAGAAAATCGGACACTGGGACAAACAACCATAAATCAGGACTGTCCTGATTAAATCAGGCATGGCTGGCAAGTAAGTTATTAGCCGCCTGTGAAACTAATTGTGATACTGATACACTCAATTTTGCCGTGTCTTTCAAACACCGGTTGTGATGGGAAACAGCTGTTAGAACCAACCCCCCCCCAAAAAAAAAAAAGAAAGGGAGAGAGAGAAAGAAAAAAAAAAGAGAGTGCGCTTACAATTCAGAATCATAATAAAGTCTGTCTTCTCTATTCCCTTGCACAAAAGCTCTTAGATTCTTCTATTCTCCTCTAGACAATTACTCCCAGCAGGCAGGGTCACTCAGGATGAGCACACTATTGCATTTAAAGTTCATCTACCAAAGGGGGGGAAAAAGACAGAGAAAGGAAGTAAAAAAAAAAAAAAAATCATCCCATTAACGTATAAAAAACCATCAGGTTTAAAATGGGTTAGAAATTCAGGTTAAAGCAAAAAAAAAAATAAAAAATTGTCACACGACATCAGTAGGAGAAAAGATTTTGTTCAGTGGTATTGTTTGACTGAACCCTTCCTTCACAATAACACTAGTGGTGGGATATAAAAGCCAGTGTTTATTTGATGCCTGGACCAGGCAACTGTTATGAGCAGTTAGCGTGGAAAAGAGGGGATGTTTTGAAATACGTCAAAAAGAGAAAGGGCCTGATCCTGCTCTGGCAAAAGCTGGTGGTGAGCCCTCCTCTGACTCCTGTGGTGGCTGGCAGCCCGTGCTCTGCTGGACCTGGGGGGCTGTGTCAATCGGTCTCATGACCCCCTGCACAGTCTGCACTGGGAAAGGTGTGCAATTTGGCCAGTCAACACCTACTGCTGTCAGGAGTTTGCTTCACTCGAGCCAAGGGCAGGTAGTTAGCAGCACTGGAGTACTTGTCGTGGCTTAAGAGTAGGAGCCGAGCAGAGTTTGTAGAGAGTTAGTTACTGGAGTGAGAAATACAGCTCAAAAACCAGACAGGATTTTGAGTATACATGTACTTCTTAGGGTCCGAGAAAGAACCAGAAAAGCCTAGCTTGAAGTTTGTTGTTCATCTCAGTCCTGAAGAATAATATTGATCCCCAAACCCTGCTTTTTCCAGAAATACTTAGGCTAATATAAACTATTACCTCTCTGAGTAAATCTCTGATTGCCAGGATCACCACATGCATCTGGAAGACCTACCTCTGCTTGGTGCAGAATATAACCACATATGTCACATGTGGAATTTAAAGATGCTTCCCTATGTGAATACGTACTCTTGGTGATTTTATGATTCTAGGATCATAGAATCTATCATTCTATGATTTTTTGCCTTCTGCTGAAGTCTCTGCAATGGGCCACTAGACTCTTCCAGCTCTTGGTTTAAATTTCTAGCCCCAAATACTTTATATCTGCTATTACATCTTTCTGCCACTTTTCCTTCTCATCTTGTATCTATCTAATCTAGTTTGTCTTTCTATCACTGGTTTTTTTTGGTTGTTTTTTTTTTTTAAAGTTATATCTTAGTTATAAGGGTGGAGAGAAAATTACATACATTAGCTAATAAGAATGTGACTGCACCATGAGTTTGGGAGAGATGGAAGGAAAAAACAAATCACTTGTGTTTCAAGAATCCAACCCCATCCTCTCAGTTTCCACAGTAATATCTCTGGCTTCCTGTTTGCAAACCAGAAATGTTTATTTACAACGTCTTTTGAGACAGCTTTTCAATGTATAATGTTCATGTCATTACATAATGGGTCATAAATGATGTTGGTTGTCATAGAAAAACACAAAGTCATCAAATATTTTCTTGTTTTTTGTTTGCCTTTTGTGGCAGGCTTCAGAGTCGACTGCAGTTAGGAAGTCTGAAGGTAAATCATCATCTTTCCAGTAATTCCAGCTCTGATGGAGTTTATGAGTGAGGTGCTCCTGATGCTGAAAATTTTGGTTGTATTTTTTCTCAGTGGCCCTGCTGTTGCAGGCAGCCCACTGGCTGCGTGTCCTGAGAGAGCCAGGCAAAAGCTGGCTTGTCCATGATTTTGTGAGCAGAAATGGTACGCTGTGATACAAACATCTAGACTGTGAGCACTTATTTTCTGCCTACCTGCAGCAGAAGGGTATCACACCCTGGGAGTTTCTGTTATAACCCTGAAAAACTGCAACAAAGCTTAGTGCAGGCTTTTTGGGCATTTTTCTGTTCTGAACTGTAGCAGTGGGTTATATATAAGTGCAATTTTTTGCAGTGTTGAGATGAAGCTTCCTGATCTAGTCTCCCTTTTCTGTAGCTAACATGGGGATCAGGAAGGTGTACGCAATACTCCCAGACAGTGCAGTCCTTATTCCTCACTTAAACTGCCTGTAATAGATTTTGAACCCTGCTGGACCCCCTTGCCCTCTTCTTGTAGGGGGTTTGTTTGACAACGTTACAAATTGTCCCTTGTCTCAGAAACCCATGAGGAGAAGGAAAGCAGCCCTCAAGTCAGGATACTGGGTCGAAATTTTGCCTGTGTTTACACCAGTGTGTATCGGGTATAACTCCCCTGAAGCTGGTGGTGAAGCTGCTATTCTTACCTTTGAACAAATCAATTCCTAGCTCTAAAAATAAGTGAATTAGAAAAGAGGTAAAACTACCATTTATAAAATAAATGTGTTTATTTGGTAAACATTGTATCCTGTGTATGAACTTCATCGATATCTGGTCTACCTAAATTATTCTTAATCTCATTAGAGAAAAGGCATAAGGATTTTGCATTATTTTTCTAAATCAGGAGACCTTTTTATTCTTTTTCTTGGGATAATGGCAAATAATTCCCTATCAAAAGACAAATGACAAAATAGGTCCGTGCAAAAGACATGCAAAAACTCCCACGTTACTCTTTTGAGAGGGTACCAAGAGGCATCTCCAGACTGCCTGAAATAGATGAGCCTCCTGGATCTCTGATGTAATTCTACTGATGTTAGAGGAGCTCTATCTCCCATACATACCACCTAGTGAGCTTATGGGTACCTATGCCTGAAGAAGAGGGACTCATGCCTAATTCTTATCAGCACCAGAGGTTGTTTGCTGTGGACCTCTGGCATTAATGCGCGGCAGGATGTTGGTGAGCACCCGATAAAACTTCCTGCCACACACAAGGAAAAGTTGGACTAATAAAGTGTTCTTTGAGTGAATTGCACAGACCTAAGGCTTTATCTTCCCCTCCGAGGGAATATACAGCTGTCACAAGTAATATTGCTGAAAAAGTTTCCAGTTACTATGCAAGGTCAGATTACCTGCATCTTTCATTATCTAGGTGGGTGATGAAAAGTTGTTGAGATCTATCAAAAGCGAGGCCTCAATTTAGCAAGGTGGCTAAGCAGGTAGCTGACTTTGCTGGGTCTCTCTGTGTGCATTAAACCAACCATGTGCTATAGCAGGCTGCTGACTTGGAAACTAAATTTCAAGAAGCGTTCTTGAGTGCCATCTTGTAAATTAGATACCCACACTTGCAACTGGAAATCATAAATTACACCGATATTACTCACGAGAGTGGGGTGGGGGTGTGTGAAGAGCAAGAAAACAATCTATGTGTAGAGAAACTGTAGGAGGAAATGCTCTTCTGCTGCACGCTGTGCCTTTTGCACATGTACGTTGTTTTTTTTGTATTGTCTGAAGAAGATTTTAGAGATGTACATCATGTGAAACTCCCCATCCTTTATGCTGAATTTTTATTACATAACTCAGCAAAAAAAAATTTAAATAAATCTAAAAGTACCAGCCCTGCCACAAGTTCCAAACACGGTTCTCATTTCAGGATCCTGGCATGAGCTTGTAAAACATTTAAAAACCTATTGGTGGATCAGAAAATCAATTTACTTGTGAGGTGACTAAGTAACAAAACATATTAGAATTGATGTTACAATTAGGAAAAAAAGAAATAAATTGTTTTTCTGCTCATTAATATTTGGATAAATATTTATGAATGTATAAGACAAGCAACCACTGCCAACACTAGATCTTTATTATGCCAGGCATAGGAATAATTCAAGCTTTTAGGCAGCTGCAAGTTGAACTTAGCCCCACTGGCTGTTCAACTAAATTCAGTCTGGCCTGAGGAAGACTTTGCTTTAGAGGTGACTTGGGTTATGTGGTTTCTGTGTGGTTTCTGTTCGGGACTCATTGAAGAAAAGGAGTGGGACTGTCTGCAGGTAACAGGCTCCTGACATCGAGCTGTGTTTGCCCTGATGGATATGTGCCGGGCAGAGCCATGCTCAGAGTGGACCACCCCACCGCCCTGCAGAGGGTTAGTCAGACTGGAGGGATTTAAAGGGGTTTGGCTTGCAGGGTCGGCTAGGTGAACATTTACAGCCTGGAAGCAGCGGTAGGTACTCCCTCAGGAGAGGCTTTCCACTGGGTCCTCATTTTTCCCTCCTTCTGTTTCTCATTAAAGCTCTCAAATCCAGGCATCTCAGTGCACACTTTTGAATGTGCATGTGAGCCCTTTTGCCTTGTGCTGTCTGTAAAGCCTGCTGGATCCTCATGAAGGTCGGTCACATTATTGCAGAGGGCAAACTTTGCTCAGCCTTCCTCCAGCTCAGGCAAATGGGTCACCCTGCTGTCCAGCAAGGCAGCTTTTGTGGATCCTGAAAGGAGGAGTGGACATTTCCTTTGTACAGCATCATCTTATATGTGCACAGCTGGGAGAGGAGAGGGTGTCACTGGCAAGAGCTGTTGTAGTCCGACCACCCACAGCCATTTATCTTTTCTCACTGGTGAACGGAGCCTGATTTTCACTCATCTTAATAAATAAATAAATTAATAACAGCTTCATAATATTCAGGCATTTTTTTTGTAGCCCTTGTCTCTAGTTCAAGATGTGAAACAGAACAATGGGGGTTTTGGAACCTAAGGGAAAACCAGCTGGCCGATGTGGCTCAAAATGTAATTTCATAGGGGCATGCATCAGTAATGCAACTACCACCCTGTACGGATATTACGCAGGCAGCCTTCATACACGTGCATGGCATCCGGATTGACAAGACAGACCATGATGGCTCCAAAGGGTCAATAAAACATGCGCCATGAAGGATTTACACAATAGACAGTAATGGCTTCTTTGGAGCTGTTACGGTCTATTGGGTCAATAATAATCCACTTTTTAAAGAGTGCCAAAATATGAATTTACACAACAGGCTGTAATGGCTCCTGATCTATCAGATAAATGATATGAATTATCAGCATTAGTGCCCACACTGCAATGCACGTTTACCTATTAGAGTGGTTAGAATAAATATTGGGAGCTTCAAAATAGGCTTTCATATTGAAAGGGATGATTTCTAAAAATATCTGGGGAAAGAAAAGAAGAGAAAAGCCCAAACTCTTACCTTTAAACCTGTGAAATGCATAGCATGGATCAAGGACTTAAAATTTGAGATTGTTTCTAGGAGGTTATTGTGAGATTTCACTCAACATGATTTTTAATTAAATGTTGCAGTGGCCTATACCATGTATTTTCAAACCTTGGTTTATTTTTCTAGCAAAGTCAGATCTGTGAACCAGGGGACTCCATGAACATTTGCCCTCATTGGTAACCTTCTCTATGCAATTGCATCTTTTTTCCTTTATTAAGAACTAGTTGCCTGAGTAATGGTTTGCAGGATCCAGATTGCCTGTTATACAAACAGGCTTGGTCTGAATATATGCATTCAAGACCAAAAATCTGTTTAAATAACATATGTTCTGTTTGCCGCCACCTATCCATCTCCATCAAGGAAGATAAAAGTCCTTGTCTACGCCGTTTCATCTGCACAATCAAGACGGAAACCCTCAACTGATGTTTGCCAGCAGGTGGTGACATACAGCAACAAGCTCCAATGGCAGCAACATTTTCCTGCAAAACTTGGAGAAAATCCAGGCTTCAGGAAAATGAAATATGCCCTCAGTTTGGGAAGAAATAATGATGAATGTCCATCAGCAACACATGTGATGATTTAGTCTCGTTGCATGGCAAGAAGAAGTATGTTCAGTCCACAGCAGGTCAAAAGTTTTCCTTGCTGTTTTTCTGCCTTTCCTTCTTGTTATTATAAAACATTTGGCTTGGCTGTGAAATATACTTTTAATTAAAAGATAGGAAAATCATGGTAAGACAGCAGCAGCAGCGAGCTGTTAGAAAGCCTGCTGTCTTAGCTCTTGTAATAAACATAAAGCGAAGGATAGGTGCACACAAGAACTGAAATGAGGTGGCAAGAATATGTATACACTGACCTACCCAAGTCTTTTCAAATAGAAGTGTAAATAGCACTTTCTGCTTGTCTGTGATTTCTTCATGCTTTTTCAAACTTCATGCTTTTTTTTCCCTCTGGTCTTGCAGCCGGGTACGCTTGTTTGAAAGACCCACTGCTTGTACAAAACACCACCATTCAGTTTGCAATAGGCTAGTGGGCAAATAATTCTTCCATAATAGACAAGAAAAAAAATTAGTAGGGAATCGAGGCAGTCACCTTTGGTTTCTATCATGCTGTGTTTCTAGGCAGTTAGAAATCCCTGGATTTTGTACATATATTTTGTGTACATGTTACTCCTGCCTTAAACAAAATGCCCTTTAAAAGAAATTTGGGTGCTGGCAGCATCTGAAGTGCAATAACTTAACAGAGGAAAATACAAGTCTTGTCTTGCTTAGCAGGGAGCTGAGAACAGGACGAAAACATAAAAATACTGAGGATTTTTTCCCCTTCACAGTGTCTGTTTCCTGCAAGTATCTACCATCTACAATATTGACTGGTTTATCAGGCAGCAGGTATCTCTATCAGTCTATCTTGAATTGTCATCCAACAGGAGATTAAACGCTGCCTGCCTCCTTCTTGTGATTTTCAGTCTTCACATCGCAAAGTTTTCAATCAAATTTCAGCGGTGTACATTTAGCTTAGAGAACTCGCCGTACTTATCTTCCCAAAGCAGGTGATTTAGGCTGTGTTTACCTTGTATGGTTCCAAGATATCTCTCGGCAAACCTGTCCACATCTTAGGCCTTGAAATGATTCCCAACTTCGTTTTTTTTTCGCTTTTCCCTGTCTCCCTTTCTCTTTCCCTCCCCAGCCAGGCTACCAGCCGAACAGCAACAATAACAGTGCCGGTCCTCAATAACAGACAAGTGCCAGTTTTTGGAAGAGTTACATCAATTGGGCAACCTTGTATTGTTCGCTTTTTTAAGCTGAAAGCAACGTGATGCCTCACAGCCTTGTTCTAACCAGCTTCCTCATTAGTCTTCTTTTCAGGGCACTTATCACAGTTGTGGTTTCGGCCCGAGAGTCGGCTCCAGCCTGGGAGGATGTCAGCTGGGTGCACTTCTCGCTTTGCACCGGATACCTGAGGAAGTTGTGGGCTGGTAGGTATCCTGTAAAATAAACTACGGCTCCATTTGTAAGGAATCCAGTGCCAGCAAGCTGACACTGAAGAAAGAAAAAAAGGCCTCTCTGCCAATTAGCATATTTTCTGCGTAGGATTTTGATAAACAGACTAGCTAGAATTTGAATAAGCATAAACTCGAGGCTAAAAAAATGCTGGAAAGGCAGTTCAAAATGATCACAAAAGCCAGACTGGATTTTTTGTCATGCATGCTTCATGCAAAAGAGTTAGAGTGTAACATAAGTAAAAGTGATTCTGCTAAGGTAAATGAATAGAAGAATTGGGAATTATAGGTAGAGCCCTAATTAGTCTCTCACTACCAAATACTTTGAACAAACTGGTGTATGGCAGTCAGGGCAAGATCCGTGAGCAAGATTTGTACTCGTATTCTGGCCACTTAGAGCTATATAAAAACACTCAAATGGGTAAACCAGACCATTATAGAGCATGGTTCTGTCTGAAAAAGCAACTGAGGGTGCAAGTATGGTACCAAAGAGTTGGGTGTTACCTTTTGAGGACTCTTTGGAGGGAGAGGGAGCATATGCATATTTCTGGGGGGGGATGGGGCTGCTCAGGGAGGTGCTCCCAGGCCTCTAGGCAGCACTGGGAGACTGCAGTTCAGGATGGATGAATCTCCTCAGTGTGACACGGTCCAGCTCCATCCAAGCACTCACCCTAAGGGTGGGACAGATAAGAGAAATATGGTTCTGGGTACAGTTGTTATGAACAGGATGGGAGTTTAATCCTGAACTCCTTATTTTAGAAGACCCAAGGGGCTGTTATGGTAATTTAATGCCAGCTGGGAAGAGGCAAACACCTCCCCAGTCAGTGCTTTGGCCAACAGCCTGATGACAACAGAGGGTTCCCATCAGGCAAGGGAAATCTTCCAGAGGGTGATACCCACTGGAGTTCATCTGCTTCGTGCTGTCAGGGCAGCACGAAAGAGAGTGAAGTGACAGGCGAGTTGGCCCAGCTGCTTCTTCATGAATATCTGAGATTCTTGCATAGTGTAAGTGGAAACTACAGGAACACATCAAAGAGGAAAAGGCACTGAAAATTAAAAGAAGGTGCCTGGATGATTTTTTCAAACAGCAAATTTGGCTCAATTTAATTCACTTCCCACATGCGCAAAGTGGAGAATAGATTGATGTGGTAGGAGTGAAACACAATTGCTTTGTTGTTGAATGTGGAAACAACTTATTCCTTTATTTTTCCTCTTTTGGCCACTCTTTGGGCTTATTCCTTCCCTTTTCCTGAGTACAAGCAAGCAAAAGTGCCTGGGGCCAGGCTACAGGGAGAGGATTATGGCACAGTCCCACTCAGGCATTGGCTTTGCTGATGGCAAACGTATCTTGTTGGCAGGAGTCCATGGATGGGGTGAATGAGTGTTAAATAAGCTGATAGCTCAACCAATCCCTGTGGTCCCTTCATCTCAAAAGGGAGTGTGAGGTGTGAGCTGATACACAAGATGTAAATTACCATCGCTTTAGTAAGTGCTATTTTCTGCTTATGTCAGGGCTTCTTCTTATTGAAGTCCTGCAGGTAGTCATTGTAATCACACTTTGGGAAGTGCAGATGTTTTGGGTTTAAAAAGCCCCAAATATGTGATTATGGCAGAATAAATCCCATTTCTTTATTACTTGGTGCTGTCACCTGGCAGTGTCACAGAAGCAGAGGTCCACTGTGTCCAGGGGACAACAGGGATATTTCCTCTCTCAAATGAGGTGGACAGCTTGTGCCAGTCCCCACTGGAGATCTCTGAGGCTCAAGTGGAAGCTCAGCAAGGTCCAGATCACAGACTCTGAAGTCTCTTTCTCTAGAAATACCTGCAGGCTGGGGAATACAGGGGAAAGGCTGTCTTGCAATATAGGGCCTAGATATGCAAGCAGAATCTGGCTGTGCTTATGCTTGTTTAAACTGCTTGGCTTCATTTTATAGTTTAGTCTTAGACATGTGATACACATGAGTGAAACATATTCTCTATGTTTAAGCCCAGCTACTTTCATGTCTGTATTCAAACTAGTTTTACTCTCCTGGCTCTTAGCCTGATGTTGTCATCAACTCTTTTTTTCTTAGTCCATATATTTTTAGTGCCCCTGAACACATGCTTCCTCTAGTGGGACTTGTAGAGATTGCTGCCTCATTACTGACTGGGGTAATCTGATTTCTAGGTGAGGCATGTCCGTGGACATGTATACGGTTACCTTATAGAAACACAATCTGTAAAGCTATTACAGTTGAGGGTCAGTTATAAGGCTACAGTTAAGGCTGCTAAATGTGTTCACATTATTTTAATGTGTTTTCAGTTGCTCAGCTTTAACATTCTGGACTGAACACTTTTAACACAGGTCTTTGTCTCAGATTTTTTTTTTTTTTAAGAAACAAATTTGAAAAAAATGGTTCAGGTACAGATGAACTCCGGACCCATGTGAAAATCTGCCTGGGTTTCATTTGGTTGCAATCCTCCCTAAAAAACGTACTCTTATTCACACTTAGCAGAGGTACAGTCAAATTAGGCAGTAGAGTCTGACCTAGCACTAGCAGAGCGGCACTTTCCATATACTTGTGGTTATAACCTGTGGCTGCTACAGGCATGCTTCCATCACAGGCTAGAGAATGAGATGATTTTTCTTTTTTCCCTCAGTGTAGCTGCCTGAAAAGTGGAGGAGTGGGGTGATGGGAGGCAGGAGGGATGTGGGATGCAATAACAAGATGTGCAGAAGAAGAGGCTGTGGAAAGAGAGAGGCAGGGGAAGCAGTGAGGCACTGGGGAGGGCAGAGAGGGCTGGAAGGTGAGATGAGGAGACAGCAGATTCTGGGAGTGGAGCGAGGGCTGCTAGCAGGCTGGCACAGGAGGAGAAGGTGGCAAATACTAGGAATGGAGTAGTAGCGTGTGATACATGTGAGAAGCAAATTTGGACGTTTTTGAGTTTTGGCTGTGCAACCTCAACCTCTTTTAATATTTGTATCTATGTGTGTATGAGATGAAGAGAAATGAAAACTGTTATGTAGGTTGGTAGCACTTAACATATCACTGGCATAAAGAAATATTGTATACATGACCCCTTTAATATGCTTAAGCTGAGACAAGAATGAGTTTCCTTTTGTTAAGATGGAGTCTGAGAGCAAAAAGTTAAAGGAATCAATAATTTGGGCTAATTGGGGAGGTGGAGGTGGGGTGTGCATGTTCTGCTTGTTCTCTATGTTAAAGTAAACAGGACATTTCTCCTATAAACAGAGATTTTTTTGTCGTTTCAAATTTAGCTCTCATGGTAGCACTTTTACCGAGACTCTCGAGCTCCAACCCTGGAAACCCCAAGTTGATTTCCGTTTTGGTCCAATCAAAATACTAACAGGAATGTTCCCCAGCGCCCGCTGCACTGAGCCCGCTGAGCAGCTGGGGGATGCTGAGGTCGCACTGACTCCCTGGGATTACAAACCCTTGCTCAGATGCAAGCACCAAAGAGAAGGGCTGAGAGAGGGAAGGCAGAAGGGAGGAAGGGAGGGAGGGCATAAGCCCTAACCTGCCGAGCCTACAGTGAGGACCATTCGTTTTCAGAATCTTTCCTAAGTCTTGAATGGAAGGAACATATTTTACAGCGTGTGTTTTGTTAGTGTTGATTCCTGCACTCGGCTCTTGTGGTGCTTCAGAAAATGCCTTTGAAGGTGGCTGAGGTATTTCAGTTTGACAAATAAACTAAGCTGTGGTTACTTTCTCAGTATGTTTTGTGTCGTGGTGCTAATTTCCCATTCACTTGATTGGGATGCAATGATTTCACGACAATGTCAGTGCAGGTCTATGGAAAAGACATTATGGTGTCAAAATGAAATGAAACAATGTTAATTTGTCTATGGAAACGGTGTTACACTGCCAAATTGAAACATAACCCTCAGCTCAGCCACCTTGAGACTTGGCGCTGCTGCGCTATCGGAGGACCCCGCCACACGGGGTGATTTTACAGCGGCGCACTGGGAAACTACAAATCTGGATTAAATATTAGAGGAGGTAAGACTATTTGTTTTGTTCTACGAAATCACAACTGTACAGCATTTCCTAGTGTTATAGGGGCCTTCCACATGTGCTGCAATACCTAAAGCCCAGGGAGAGGGTGGGAATCCAGGGGAGAAAAAGCACTTTGGCAACCTTTACTCAGATTTCTTTTGGCTGCCATTGGCTCTCAGCACGTCTCATTCCTAGCATTATATTAATGGATCTTTTTTAGGTGAGAAATGTTATTAGATTTTGCAGTGTTCGCAGCACCTAACCAACATCTGGGACACTGGAGCTCAAATTAAGCAGTGCTCTAAATCCAATTTGGATTTGAATTCCACCAGGATGTAGCATTTCTAGTAAAACCAGAACTTGAACATAAACCAGAATCCAAAGTATAGGGAATACAATAATGAAAAAGAATGCTAAGCAAGCTGAAATCAAAAGACAAGCGCTGAGGGAGGGAAGAAGCAATATATAAAGGGATATAGAGAAATATAAATAAATATTTTCTCTGTTGTTAGGGGTCTACAGAGTGATAGAATATGCTTATCAATCACAGTTTGTCTTTTATTGTGTTTTATGTTCCTGGACAGTATGACCACCTTTGAAAAAGGGTGATCTTTGATCTCCTGCCCTGGGGCGAGCACCAGCAGATGTTCTTTTGTTCTTCTCTCCATATTTGGTGTCCCTCACTTCCTAATGTTGGAAGTGTGCTCCCCAAAACTGACAGGTGTTTCTCTGATTGCAAAGAGATGGATTTAGGCTAAATGTGACCTCAAACTTTCAAAGTGGAAGGGCCTCCCAGCATGCTCTCAAACTGATGGGAGGGAAGGCTGTTGTAACATCTGCACTTCTGGGAATATTAACAAATAGCATACAGATGTCATGAGGAAAAAGGATCAGCCAGTCTGTTAGGAAGGACTTTAGCACCCTCTTTCATCCTAGGTGAATTTCTGGGGTGATCCTGCCTACTTGATACCTCAGTGATTTTTATTTTTTTTTCTCCTTATTTGTGAAATGGGTGTAATGATACTCCCCTGCCTCTTATAGACACGAGGGGGAAGAAATAAATTACAGGTGTTGTGGTGTCTGGGCAGTACTATGAGATATTCATGCTAGTACATACGGCATCATAAGCTGGGGTGGGTGGAAAGGCTAATGACTTGAGCACTATATCTTAAGAAAGCAAATCCTTTCTTTGCATGTGCCTCAGGTGGCATTAAAATCTGACACTGGTTAATGAAAACAATAAAGCTATCCAATCTTATTGATAGCCATGTAGATTTCTCAGACATGAGGAGCTCTGTATTCTCTTGTATATTGATAAAAATGTCTCTGGCTGTGCATAGCATTTCTAAATGCCCACTGGAGTCCACCTTGTCCATAGTAAGAGCAATCACTCTTACTATGTGAGTGGTGTATGTTCCTTGTTTGTGTAAAGCTCATTCTGCCTTTCTTCCTTCCTCAGGTAGGAGGCATGCATTTGTTGAACCTGATGGCTGTGGTCATGCTGGTTGTTTTCTGGGAGCTGTGAAGTGCTGTCCTCAGCTTTGACAAGCAGGAGAACCATGGGGATTGGCATTCACATGGGTGTTTAACCCCTAGTTGCCTTACACAGGCTTTCACTTACCAGCATACGACTGGAACTGTATCTCCTGGCCCCAGGAGAGGAAGGCACAAGGATCTTCCTGCACATACATTTTTGGATCCCCTGTTCTCTACAGGCAAAGCCCATCAAATTAGCTTGGAGTGAACTCTGTAACTTCTTCATCAGCCACATACATGCTGCTCCCAGCCATAAATTGTCACAAAGATTTCCAGGCTAGCTGAACCATGAGGAAGCTTTTGGCTTTTCAGGCACCATTTAAATGTTGTTTTGTAGTTTGTGTTGCACTAGTTATGGTTGTTAAAATGTACAACCCATAGCTGAAATGTGCAATCCAACTTCAAATTTACAGGGAAGAACCACAACATAAAATATTGCAGACCTCCCAGTCTATTGCAAACAATTAAGACATGTCATTGGACTGAAATTTTAATGAAATACTCTGGTATGCAGCCAGGGATTAATATATAGGAATCATTTGTGCTAGATGAGGAAGGCAAAATCGACGTATTCTAAATGGGTCTTATTCAATCTGACTAAGATTCCCAAAATTAAGCTTTATTCTTAGAAGACAGGAAGAAATCTTCCTTTCCAGAGTTCTCTCTCTCATACACACACATGCACAGACACATACATGTACCCATACACACACACACACACACACAAGCACACGCCTTTTCTAGCTCTGGGAGTAAAGCATGGTGGACATCTGGCTGCCAGGCTCAGTCTTCTCTCCCACAGGCAGAACATCATTGTTTGAATACGTTCTTTAGAGGTTGACATTTGGTGAATTTATCTGCTCTCCTCCAATAAGTGAGAAGATTCCAACAATTTTATGCAATGCATAAACCACAGATTAATTGCACAAATTATATAAATTATCCTAAAACTTTTGGGAAATGTTTGCCATGTCAACACTGTAATTGAGCTGACTGGGCATGTGGAAAGCCTGTATGTGGCAAGCGACAGTCTGCGATGCAGATGGAGAGGCAGTTTGCATCTACCTCTACTTAGAATAAGTCCCCAGTCTGTAAGCAGAGTAGATGATGTGAGAATTCCAACAAAACAAAAAAACAATGGGCTATATTCTTCCACATTACCACATAATATGGAGGGATCTGTAGCCCTCTCCCAAGTACCAGGTGAACAGCCAGTGTGTGTGGTAGCAGTGAAAAAACCCAAAAGCTACAGACTTAACCATTTCAGAAAAAAAAAAACCCTTCCTTGCTTGTGAAATCAACCACAGTAAGGAAAAAATCCCAATCCCAATCTTTTAACTGATTTTTGTCCATATCAGCTGAACTCCACTTTCCATAGTTTGGATTGAGCAATGGCTCCTCACAAGAGGAATCCCACAGGTCATGTCAAATTTGCCTTGTCATTTCAGAAAACATGTTAGTGTAATATCTGGATTTGTGATAGAAGAGAACAGAGCAATGACCCAGAGTATGCCTTTCCATCAACAAGCGCAAGCGAAATATCTGTAACAGAGCATATAACAGTGGAGTAATCTCTTAGAGGTTATGTTTAAAGTGCTGAGGACTCCAGACATTTAGGAATCACAGGCAATTGCATCCCTTATCTTCACAGTGGAATGGAAACCAGGATAGAGAATGGTGAAGGAAGGGCTTGAGGCAAGCTGGCACCCACGTTAAAATGGGGGATGAGCTTCTGAGGGAGCTTCAGCTCTTGCCATACACAAGTACTGTGTGGCAGCATGCTAGCAATCTCTATTTGCTTTGAAGTAACGGCAAATTCAACCACTAAGGTTGGCTTAACCATAAACATGCCATCATTACTTTATTTTTCTCATTTTTCCTTTCAGAAGACCCGTAACTACTCTACTGTTTCTAGCAATACTTGATTTTCGACAAGAGGATTGTGACAGGGGGTGATTCTTTGGACTTCCAAAAATTTCATTCATCTTTCCCAAGTCTATATAAATGTTTTCAGCGTCACTGGAACAGGCATTTCACCAAAGGTAGAGGGGTGTCGATAGTTATTCAATGCAAATTGTATAAATTAGGTGTTTAGTGAATGATTGCAATCTCTGACTTAGGGGGGAATCCCTTGTGTAAGATACTTGAGTAGTGAAGGAGCTCAAGCTTAGAGCTCTGGAAGACACGGGAGGGGAATGCAGGGCAGGAGAGTGCAAATGTCTAAACCAGACAAGATTTGTTTCTGAAGGAGAAATTCCACTGCTCCTCCACATGCTTTTAAAATGAGGGACAAGTGAAAACTTGATTTTGTTTCAGTGAAAGGAAAAATTCCCATTGCGTTCAACAGGGCTGGGATTTCATCCAAGACCTCCACGTCATTCTAAGACACTCATGTAGACCACATTTCATCCTTTACAAAGAGAATGATGGTTCCAAAATTATCAATGGTTTCTAATTTTCTGACTTCATCGTCGGCGGTGCCCCCATCATGACTTCTTGACTTCTTTTTATAAAACACATTTTTGTTCCTTTTTTTTTTCTTTTTTCAGTCCTGCACATACTATCATTAT